>OZ023330.1:46903419-46925919 GCA_964007535.1 Brachyptera risi | reverse complement strand
GTAGAATTATTAGGATCAACTATATGAATAATTCAACAATGGTCGGTACATGCACCATCCATATTGGAAAGAATGAAAGTTTTAATTTCTCGTTTAACTTCAGAAAATTTTGGAAAATTTCTTAAATCATTAGGCAAAGTGTTGAAGAATAATGGAATTAATAAATAATAATAATAATAATAATAATGATAATTATATTATTACCATTATCAACATCAAACTCATACCACTGGTATACCACGTGGTACTTATACCACGGATGAGCCTGAATCAGGCTCCGTGGATTTTTGTGAACGCTCATTGATGTATGCCTACACTGAAAAAAATAATAGAAGGAATTTGAACTTCAAATTGTTGTAGTGTAATTAAATGAGCGTAGCGAATATTCCATTTCACATGCCGACCAAATATGGGCTTCGTTTTTATGTTTGTTTATTTATTTAAATTTTTTTGTGATTTTGAACGTGGCATACAGGTCATGAAAATATACCTATCAACTTGAAAATTCTTCTAAACAATCTTGTTATACCAGAATAGGCTGGGATTGTTTTCCAGAAAAATCGTTCGGAAGGTTTTGTAAAAAAAACGTGGAGTTTGAAAAATCCTCATAAGAATAACCCGGAGGAAAAATTCTTGAAAAACAAGAATTCAACAAAAGCTCTCAAATTTTCACCAAATATGAACAATATTATCATACACCTTTTCAGAGATTTTTGCAACAATCGGATGAGAAATAACAAAGAAAACGCTTCAAAGGTGTACATTTTCTTGAATACTTGGATTAATTAGTTTTGCAAAGTGTTTGTGCGACAGGTTGCAGCACTATAAATACCAACAATTTGCAGGTGAGGTTTTTGAATGCTTGAAGTGATCCAAGGTCCGTAATTCACATCCCGTAGCGCGCATCCCGCGTTTTACTAGTTCAATATAATATTATAATAATAATAATTGGATGGGCGAAGCGAAGACTCAATTTCGCCATACCCGGAAAAAAGTGCCTGTTTTTTTGTTTTTTTTTTGTTTTTTTGTTCGCGCTCCACAGGTCAGACAAAAATTCAAAATCAGTTGAGACTTGGCACACACAAGTATCCTTATCCACTTCGATACTGTATAGGTTTGAGACGCAATCGGTTGAACCACTTTTGAGAAAACTCATTCCAAAGTTTTCAAAAATCCTGTTGGAATAACCCAGAGGAAAAAATTCGTGAAGAATATTTTATCTGAGAGGATTCAAATTCTTGGAGAATCTCAATATAATGACGATAGACATTATTTCGAACTTTCACTGAAATCGGATCAGCCGTTTCGATGTAAAAAATTATATAATGTAATTTTTGTTAATTATTCAAATAAGCTATTAAGATACCTATTAAATCAAAGCAACAAGTGTCACCACTTGATTTTAAACGATTGAAACAAAGCCTTCTCTATTATCATATGAATTAATAATGGAAAATAAGATGGCAGTGATGTAATGGTTTGGATTTCAAGGTGTATATATATATATATAATAACCAATCCAAAGATAAGTTGATATGTTCCAGCTCATCCATCAACGCGGCAACACCTAACGCGTTTGCCTAGTAATATGATATAATATAAAGATAGCCATAGGCAAACGCAGCGTATGCGTTGTGAAATGGGCGAGATATCTATAAGAGGAGTATAATCGCGATCGTCACACGAGTCCTAGCGTCTTATAAAATATACTTCACTCGGTGAAACACGAATCTTGAAAGCTGTGAATCTCGGCAACATGATAATTCTGCTATTTTTCATCCATTCGTCGAATGTGTATAACTAGGAGAACGCGTTATGTGTGTCCGCGTTGATGGATGAGCGAATAAAAAAAATGAAGTAATTAAATAAATAAAAATCGAATTTTTCAATTCTTTACTCCAAAACTTCACATCTGATTATTGTAAAAGTTCGTGATAATGTGCATTATTATGTTGTTCGAGTTCTGTGAAAATTGGAGAAGTTTCGGAGAACATTCACTCTGTCATTTTTTCCGCCCGGCTTATTCATATGGGTTTTTTGAAAACTTCAAAATGATTTATCTCAATAATTGTTGAACCGATTTTGCCTCAAAACCTCACAGCATCAAGTCAGATAGGGATTCATGTGTGTGCCAAGTTTCATCATGATCTGAATTTCTGTTTGACCTGTAGAGCGCGAAAAAAAAAAAAAAACACATTCGATTTTTCAAGTACAGTGAAATTGAGTCTTCGCTACGCTCATCCAATAAAATCCATCCATCAAATTATTTTCCCTCAAACGACTGGTCGGAATTGCATACACATTTGTGATGGCGAGTGTATCATTATTGTGTTCACATTCGAGTTTTGATTTTTTTTCGAGTGATTATATTTGTTCAAATTTTCTTGCTCAACCTATCCTTCTGGGGTTTTCAGGAATTTCGAGATGGTGTTCCTTTACAATGGTTCAACCGATTCAACCTAAAACTATAAATTTATAAGTCAGATTTATAAGACAGAAGTAGTTTCGATCACTCCATCCATTAAACCGTGTTACCTGTGCAGTGCTCACAAACCAACAGAAAACACACAGACAAAGCTACATGAGAGTGGGATGTAGGTTCTTTGAATATAAATATATTTCAATTAACTCAATTGATAATTAACTCAATATAAACAAATTCAATCAACAGAGAAATGAACGTGAAATTAACTAAAAAATAAAATCATAGTATGAATAAATCAATGATTCAAATGACTTGAAAAACGGAATCCACGAGAAACCCTTGTGAATAAGGGTCGGTGACACGAAGCGGAGATCGAACCCAGGTCCGATGTGATCCTCACCTCCCGGATCACATGGAGCGCGTGCGTCAGGCACTGAGCTACCTGTGCCGGTTCCACGTTGGTAGCTCCTACACTCAGCCATGCATTATCCATCATCGTGTACTTCCACCAATAACAATCTGCGTGTGGTATTGTGCCGGGTTCAAAGTTGAAACCATAGTCATCATAATCAGCTGGTCAAAAATGGATCAATTTCAATTCAATTCAATTTCAATACTTTTTATTCACACATATATACACATATTAACTGAACAATAATTAATAAAGAAAACATTTAACAAGCAATAAGTTACATTTCATTTAAGCACTATAAATTAAATTAATAAATGTGTGAAACCCGCATAAGGAAAGTTCCTTGTGTGCGGGCATAGCAAAAAAAAGACAAAGAGATAAATCAGTTCAGTCAGAAAGAAATGTTAGATGTAAATAGTTAGCTTAAATACGAAATCGGTTATCGATACACATAAAATCACACATCTTATTTTAGTATCATTTTTTTAAAGTTTGATTAAGTTAGAACAATATTCTCGACCTGATTTAAATATTCAATCTGAAATTTTGAATTTGAACAATTATTTATAATTTTTCTTAATTCAATAGGAATTAGATTGTATATTTTTGGACCTAAATAATCTATATGCTGCTGTCCAATCAATTTGTTTTCATATGGTATATTTAGAATGTGTTTAGTATCGATATAAGTACTTCTTGTTTTTTGATGCGGAAAACGATTATCAGAATTAAAATTTTTGAATAAATTAAAGTATTTAAATAAATGATTTAGAATACATTTTATATATAGTTGCCTGATATCAAGAACTTGGGCTATTTGAAAGGTTAAATCGGAAGAATGTTGTATATTTTTATGTCGAACGACTTTCAGTAAAACTTTCTGCATAATTTCTAAAGGTTGAATATTTGTTTTATTTGCTGCTCCCCACACAATTATACCATACTGTATAACAGATTGTCCCAATGCTTTATATATAGTCATAGTGATGTTTGAAAAGATCTGTTTGTTTTGAAGAAAATGAATGTCAACGCTTCTGTATCATCAGTGTCATCAAGAATTATCAACAAATATGAGAAAATTAAGAATATCAAGTTTGTTTATTTTTTATTTTTTTTCATAATGGACTCCAATTATTCTCTATTGTTGAACATTCATTAATTAATTTCGGAATCATTATATTCTTGTTTTGACATATAATGTTCATACATAATTATACATCTGATATTGATATGAGACAGTGATCAGGCCTATATATTATTAGCTAAAATCACATATTCTGTATTCAAAGTGGAGAATATTTTTATGTTACTTCAGACTAGGCGAACGCGTTATGTGTTTCCGCTTTGATGGATGAGCTGGAACATATCAACTTATCTTTGGATTGGTTATTATATAAATATATATATATATATATATATATATATATATATATATATATATATATATATATATATATATATATATATATATATATATACACCTTGAGATCCAAACCATTACATCACTGCCATCTTATTTTCCATTATTAATTCATATGATGATGAAGAAGGCTGTGTTTCAATCGTTCACAATCAAGTGGTGACACTTGTTGCTTTGATTCAATAGGTATCTTAATAGCTTTGAATATAATTAACACAAATAACATTATATATTTTTTTACATCGAAACAGCTGATCCGATTTGAGTGAAAGTTCGGAATAATGTGTATCATTATCAGATTGAAATTCCCTGAGAATTTTAATCCTCTCAGATGAAATATTTTTCACGAATGTTTTCCTCTGGGTTATTCTAATAGGATTTTTGAAAACTTTGGAATAAGTTTTCTCAGAAGTGGTTGAACCGATCGCGGCTTAAAACTATACAGCATCAAGTCAGATAGGGGTTCATGTGTTTGCCAAGTTTCAACTGATTTTAAATTTCCGTCTGACCTGTAGAGCGCGAAAAAAAAAAAAAAAAAAAAAACAGGCACTTTTTTTTCGGTATAGTAAAATTGAGTCTTCACTTCGCTCATCCAATTAATTTGATATGAATCAGCTGCGAATAGATTATGATTGAAGCTTAATATATTGATACAACAAGAAAGCCGCGTGAGAGAAGAACTCTTGTGTGCGGGCTGCCGGGAAGAAGTTACGCAATAAGAAAATAGACTGATAAGTACGTACATAAACATAACAAGGTTTCTGCTCTCTGATAATAACACACGTTGCTGGGAATACCTTTAATCAACAGAACAGAATAAGGTCATTATTGAGATGAATAACAGAGACAGTAACATACATGGACAGTTGCGAAGATGAGGTGAACACAGCTACAATGATTGTATAATTGGTGAAGGGGGGAGAAATATATTCATGAATATGAAATTATAAATGACTGGAGAAAAGTGTTACTAGGAAAACGCGGGATGCGCGTTGTGAGATGAGCTTAGAAGTATGGCAATCTAGAATGAAAAATAACTTGTCAGCTCAATTCACATCTACAAACCTTGACTTAATTCAAACGTTCAAAAACCTCACCTGCAACTTGTTGATATTTATAGTAGGCCTAACCTGCAACCTGTCGCATAAACACTTTGCAAAACCAATTGATCCAAATATTCAATAAAATGTACACGTTTATTGCGTTTTCTTCATTATTTCTCATTCGATTGTTGTAAAAATCTCTGAAAAGGTGTATAATAGTATCTTCCATATTCTGTGAGAATTTGAGAGCTTTTGAAAAATTCTTGTTTTTCAAGTATTTTTCCTCTGGGTTATTCTTATGAGGATTTTCCAAACTTTCCGATTATTTTCCGGAAAAACCTTCCGACCGATTCCTCTGAATAACAATCCCAACCTATTCTGGTATGACAACATCGTTCATAAAAAGTTTCAAGTTGATTGATTCATTTCTCTGACCTGTATGCCGCGTACATAATTACAAAAAAAAAAAAAAAAAAAAAAAAAACATAAAAACGGAGCCCATTTTTCTTCAGGGTGTGAAATGAAAAGCTTCGCTACGCTCATCTAATAAATCAGCAAATATAACAAAACGGCCGGATCTTCAATCTGAATCTCGTTCATTGTAGGAAGTCTATGATTCGCAATATGTTGATGATTTCTGGTCCGTCCATCCAACAATACATTTTTCTTCTCGAATGAATAAATTGAGCTGCATTTTCGTATATATGAATGTAAATTATCATATAAATGGGGTCCAATGTGGTCTGTGATTTTGGTCAGTAAGTTAACTTCTTCTGGGAACGTCTATATCAAATGGGTGGAATAAAGCATCATTTGACCTAGTTGTGTGTGCAATGAGGTCTATTTTTAAGTTTATAAGAGTTGAAATAATCCAATGTATATGTATCATTACTTTTTTTGAAAATATTCTCTCTATTTCTGGCCCTCTAGTTGTTTCAAAAATTGATTCAGGATCAACTCAGAGAGCTTCAGCTTTTTAATTTCAATTTATTTAAAGCCAGGCTCACGAAATGGATCCAACAATTGGAAAGATCGCAATGCGCAGAAAAGTTTAAACTGTAATATATGTTCAATATTAACCCAATATATCAATGCGAGTAATTGAAGTCATCTGTTTTGCAATTATAAATATTTTCTTCACCTATTATCTATAATCTATATCAATCAATTTCAATTTAAAATCATTTTATTCACATTCACATGTGTACCAGAATACATACACAGACAACAGAAAACATACACATAAATACTACTTAAATGAAAATGTAGTGATTTTGTCTGAAATGTAGTGCAGTTTGACTACACACTTATAATTCCTCATATTTCATTGGTTGGCTCACACACAAGGATTTGTTTCCTCATGTGAGCTTCACACATAAATTAAATAGTAATATATATGACAATTGAATTTTTTTTATTCTTACTAGTCAAACGCGAAATATGCGTTGTAAGATGAGCGAGATATCTGAATAAGGTATGAAAGTCCTTGAAGTAGTTCTACCCATGCTACTTTATCGACTCTGGTATTCTACACACCTTGATATCTGAATAAGCTATTAAAGTCGTTAAAGTAGTTCTACTCTTGCCACTTCATTGACTCTGGTATTCTACACACCTTGACGCAAATGAAAAATACTTCATTGTTGGGCAACTCTTGAATCTAGAAAGCAGTGAATCTTGACAACTTGATTCTGTCACAATTTTTATGATATATTTTATGAATATTATCAGTCATTTTATTTTTTTTCTTCAAAACGACTGATCAGAATTGCTTAAAAAATCGTAATAATGTGTAAAATCCATGTATACACATCTAGAGAAAATTTCATCCCATTTGGAGAGATTTTATTCTTCAACATTTTCAGCCCAGCCAAATCTTATGGGGTTTTTAGAAACATTGAGATGATTCTCAAAATCGGTCCGACCGATTCATCCCAAAAACTATACAGTTCTAAGTTGGATGAGTTAGCGTGTACAAAAAAAGTTTCATGTTGATCAGTCAACTCTTGCGACCTGTGGAGTGCTTCAAAAAAAAAAAAAAAAAAAACACACAGACAATGCCCTATAAGAGTGGGATGGAGACTTCGCTACGCTCATCAATTATCAAAATATATTATTATTATTATTTGTATGTATTATATATAGTTATGTCCGATATTATATTATGATATTATGATGATAGTAAATTCATCATTCGGTTATCATTTGTATGTAGATGTGTGAGAATAAATTGAATTGAATTGAATTGAACTGTTTTGTTTTCACTTCTTCAAAATGATTTCCAGCAGAAGACGATCAATAGTTAGAAGAGGTTCCACGATTTGCCACGAGTAACTCTATTCTTTATTGTTCACTTCAGTGACGTATTTCCATATCAAATTGTTTGGTTTTCTGATTATTATTCTCAAAGTAGACGATCGAACAGTTCAAGGAATGCGAACTTTCGAATGATGCTTAATTTTTCAGTGACATGTTGAACTTTCAAAAATTAGAGATCTATAAAAATACGATTATGAAAACATCAATATCAGTTCTGATATATTTTGCAAATTCCCCCCCCCCCACCCCAAAAAAAAAATATCAATCCATTCGAAACATCAATTGAAACTCGTTTCATTATTGAGATTGATTATTGTTCGTGCAACGACCCCACCAACAGCTGGGTTGAACGGGGGTACGAATGAGCAGGTAATCATGAAATTATTGCAATGATGATAAATGGAAGAACTTTTACAGAAACCCATGCCTTATTCGGGACTCGAACCCATGCCCGACGGTGACTTCAGTTTCCATTACTCATTTGAAAAAGATCGTTAAACTTTTCAGAATAAATATTGAAATGGAAAAAAATATGAAAAATATTAAAGTAATTTCTTTATGAATAACATTGATGCAAATATATCAACTGGAATAAAAGAATCCGTTATCACCTCTCACTCACCACACAACGAATGAATATATTTATTCGTGAAACCCATAATGGAAAATATCACTCTTGTCATCATAGGAAAATAACAATCATAACACCTCCCTTGAAAACATCAATCCTGCAAATTAAATGATCTTCCCTGTTCTGCTCCTGTAAGCATAAGGCTTTTTATTGGTGATTACAGTCTTCATATATACCCTTAAAGTCCAGTAATAGGGTCCCGAGGGACGGACGTGTTAACCGAACGTTCGCTCGCCGCTCGCAGAAGAAGTGTCCTCATTGAATATTCAACAAGCTGACTCAGCAATGGACACTCTGCGGTGAAAACAAAGCTGCACGGAGATGTTGTTTTGGCGGAATAATAAGTTCGCTTCATATTTCCATGACGTTCACCACGACTGCCACTTGGAATAACGTCCTACAGGCATGGCCAGCTCCAAGAGACTGGGACTTTAATTGGTTCCATTTACTATAGCAGAGCCAAGTACCATAGCAACTTGTCCAGTACTTTTTGGATGAGCGTAGCGAAGACTCAATTTCACTGTACTTGAAAATCGAATGTTTTTTTTTTTTTTTTTGTTCGCGCTCTACAGGTCAAACAGAAATTCAGATCATGATGAAACTTGGCACACACATGAACCCCTATCTGACTTGATGCTGTATAGTTTTGAGGCAAAATCGGTTCAACAATTCTTGAGATAAATCATTTTGAAGTTTTCAAAAAATCCATATGAATAAGCCAGGCGGAAAAAATGACTAAGTGAATGCTCTCCGAAATTTTTTAAATTCTCACAGAACTCGAACAACATAATAATACACATCATTACGGACTTTTGCAATAATCGAATGTGACGTTTCGGAGTAAAAAATTAAATTCACTCATCCATCAACGCGGAAACACATAACGCGTTTTCCTAGTGTATTTTCATTGTTGTGAGCATAAAGTCCCAGCACTGCTCTTGACGTGGGCAGAAAATGGGTCAAAGTTCTGCGTTCCAAGAGACCGTGACTCTGTTAATATCTCGTATTGTCATGGTGTTCAGCTCTCCCAGAGAACATTATCCAATCAAAGTATTTAGTCTCTTGGAGCTAGCCAGGTCTAGGACGTTAGCCTATACCATTCACAAATTATGACACCAATGAGAATTGAAATTTACCGGCACAGTAGCTGAGTGATTAGCTCACTTGCTTCGTGTGATCTGGGAGGTGAAGGGACATATCGGACCCGGTTCGATCCCCGCCACCGTCCATCTTTACATGGGTTTTTCGTGGTTTCCCTCTGTAGTCTAGGCTAATGCCGGAATGGTTCCTACAATATAGGCCACGACCGCTTCCTTCCCACTATCCTTCTCACTACCCATAAAAACCTACATTATCCCATCATCACATTAATCATTCATCCGACGCCAATAGATCTTAGTAATCATTACAGTGCGTCGTTAAAATCCGATAAAAAAATAAAAAGAGAATTGAAAGAACAGAATGAATGTGAATGTTGATGGTTGATAGTTGATTGTTGATATGGTTTCTTAAGATTCGAATGGAATTCTTCGGGGCTGACATTCCAATCTATTATTTCAAAAATAATCATTTGACAAATAACATACACAAAAAACACTTGAAAAAACTCTGAAATGGTTCCTCGAGCACCAACAAACAGTCCAAACACTCCAGTCTCTTTCAGGTTGAACTTTTCATTGAAGTAGGTGATTTCAGAACATTCTACTGCTCTTTCTGATGACGATCATTCAATTTCTGAATTTAACTATCTGAGGAGAATTTTTTCTCAGAATGGTTACTCGAAAAAAGAAATTGATGAGGCGTTTAAGATCAACGCAAAGAGACCAAAAGAGACAGAAGAGCAAAGTACCACAACTATACTTCTTCCTTACAATAATGGAACAACGGATAAGATTGGAAGAATGCTGAAGAAGCATAATATGAAAACTATCTTCACAACAACAAGAAAACTGAATTCCTTTTTCACACCCGTTAAAGACGTTATTCCACAGGAGAATTGTGGTGTATACAGGATACCTTGTGACTGCGGTTTGTGTTATATAGGTCAAACCAAGAAACCACTGATACAACGCCTTAGAGAACATAGAAGGAGTTCACCTAATCTATCAGCTGTTGCCACACATGCAACACTGGTAGATGAAGGTGGAAGAATCCATCACATCTTATATGACAAGGCCAAAATAATCAATCATGAAAGTCATCGTTGGAAGAGAGCAATCAGCGAGGGTCTCGAAATTATAAAACATCCTTTAAATAATAACGGTCTCGATTGCGGATACAGCTTTTCTGATTCTTGGGCAACAGCTATTGCATTGATTAAGAAGAAAGAATTGAAACAAAATGAACCGGTAGCTGAACCCGAGAATCGGAAGAAAAGTCAATCCATAAACTCTGGTTTTAATAAAATATACAATCTGAGAAGCCGTGTTTAGTAAACCACAGCCACTTGTGTTTATCTGAATGTTTCTCTTGATTGTTTTGTAATTGTTGTTTTTCTAATATTTTTAATTCTTGTCATTGCTCCTGAAGAGGTGACCGATAAAGGTCATGAAACGTTGAGCTTTCGAGAGTAAAACTAATCATTTCAAATGTAAAATCAAGAGAGTTTGTTTTATTTTATCATTATTACACAACTTCATCCGAAAAAAAATATTCAATTTATAGCACATAATGAGTTGTGAAAGCCTAAAGTCAAATATATATATATATATATATATATATATATATATATATATATATATATATATATATATATATATATATATATATATATATATATATATATATATATATATATATATATATATATATATATATATATATATATATATATATATATATATATACATATATATATATATATATATATATATATATATATATATATATTTATATATATATATATATATATATATATATATATATATATATATTTATATATATATATATATACACATATGTTTATATATATATAAATATATATATATATATATATATATATATATATATATATATATATATATGTATATATATATGTATATATATATATATATATATATATATATATATATATATATATATATATATATATATATATATAAATATATATATATATATATATATATATATATATATATATATATATATATATATATATATATATATATATATGTATATATATATATAAATATATGTATATATATATATATATATATATATATATATATATATATATATAAATATATATATATATATATATATATATATATATATATATACATATATATATGTATATATATATATATATATATATATGTATATATATATATATATATATATATATATATATATATATGTGTATATATATATATATATATATATATATATATATATATATATATATATATATATATATATGTATATATATATATATATATATATATATATATATATTTATATATATATATGTATATATATATATATATGAATAAATATATATATATATATATATATATATATATTTAAATGAATATATATATATATATATATATATATATATATATATATATATATTTATATATATATATACATATATATATATATATATATATATATATATATATATATATATATATATATATATATATATATGTATATATATATATATATATATAACTCCACTCTACTCTATAGCAACAGACAATCGAGCTATTTGGCCCGATTATCTATTGCTCTAACTAACGCTACTCGGCGGCCATGTGTGATTATTTAACTTTCAAAATGGTATTCCTCTCCGAAGATATTGGTGGAGGTGCCAGGTTAAGTCTCAATGTGTTTATCTACTTCCAGTGTGAATTGTTTAATCCATGCATCACATCGATATGTCGTTGAATTCATTCATTCATTCATCCATTCCAAAAATATCAACGGAACGTGAAACGGAAGTCTTCCTGGGAATTATAATTCGTCACGTGACATATTGGCCCCGGTGTGTGGGTCTATGTATGTTATTCATCTCATGGGTAATGCTCTGATGCTTCCATGAAGTCAAAGAATCCGATACGAAAGATATGTGTCCTATCTTTGAACATTTTATAACTGTCTAGGAAAACGCGGGATTCGCGTTGTGAGATGAGCATTAGAATTATGAAAACCTAGAATGAAAAATTGTCTGTCAGCTGAATCTACATTTACGGGCCTTGGATTACTCCAAGCATTCAAAAATCTTACCTGCAACTTCTTCGCAAAACCATTTGATCCAAATATTCAATAAAATGTACACGTTTATTGCGTTTTCTTTGTTAATTCTCATCCGATTGTTGCAAACATCTCTGAAAAGGTGTATAATACTATTTTTCATATTCGGTGGAAATTTGAGAGCTTTTGAACAATTCTTGTTTCTCAAGTATTTTTCCTCCGAGTTATTCTCATAAGGATTTTTCAAATGTTAGGATTTTTTTCCGGAAAACGCTGCCGACCGATTTTTCTGAAAAACAATACCAGCCTATTCTGGTATGACAGAAATATGAAGAAAAAGTTTCAAGTCGATGGGTATTTTTCCTGACCTGTATGCCGCGCAAAAAATTGGAAAAAATGAAAAAAAACATAAAAACGAGGCCCATTTTTTCCGGTGTGTGAAATAGAATTTTCGCTACGCTCATCTAGGCAAACGCGAAATATGCGTTGTAAGATGAGCGAGATATCCTAAAAGGTATAAAAGTCGTTGAAGTAGTTCTACACTTGCTACTTTATCGACTCTGGTATTCTACACACCTTGATATCTGAATAAGCTATAAAAGTCTCTAAAGTAGTTCTAATCTTGCCACTTTATTGACTCTGGTAATCTACACACCTTGACGCATATAAAAAATACTTCATTGTTGGTCAACTCTTGAATCTAGAAAGCAGTGAATCTCAACAACTTAATTCTGTCACAATTTGTATGATATATTTGATGAATATTATCAGTTATTTTTATTATTTTCTTCGAAACGACTGATCAGAATTGCTTCCAAAATCGTAATAATGAGTAAAATTCATGTTTACACATTTAGAGAAAATTTCATCCCATTTGGAGAGATTTTATTCTTCAACATTTTCCGCCCAGCCAAATCTTATGGGGTTTTTAGAAACTTTGAGATGATTTTTCTCAAAATCGGTCCGACCGATTCATTCCAAAAACTATACAGTTCTAAGTTGGATGAGTTTGCGTGCACAAAAAAAGTTTCATGTTGATCAGTCAACCCTTGCGACCTGTAGAGTGCTTACAAAAAAAAAAAAAAAAACACACAGACAAAGCCCTATAAGAGTGGGATGGAGACTTCGCTACGCTCATCAAAAATTTACATTAGAGAATCTTAAAATTCGATGTGGCTCTGATATTTGACGTCATAAAGTGGGTAATTGTGGTTGATACTATTAGTGTATACAACCCATCGCACTATTAAGGCGTCCACAGTCTCCATAGTGCAAATGGTTCCCACCAGGGGGATTATTTGTGAGAATATTGTGAATGTTTATTATGGATCGACAATACTATACACTTTGTGAAGCAGTTCACAATAATACTGTCATCTGGAGAGTCACTACGATTGTTCATGTTTTAGTTGACACTGAAAATGGTCACAAAACATACATCTTGCGTTGAATACACCATTTGATCACTTCTTGAGATATTTCACCGTGTATATGGTATCGATGTATTCGTGAAAAACCTGCATTCGAGCTGAAATGGAAATGAACAGTTTGTTCGTATGCGCTCGGCATACAAGACCGAAGAAAGTCACTATCAAGATAACAGAACTTTTTTTCTTTTTTTTTCAATAATATCGAAACTTGATACAACATCATTGTTCCCCAATTAAGGCTAAGGATGAAAAGTAGGATCGTTTGGACGGGGCACCACAAGGGCGATCTTACCACCCCATTTTAATTATTTTAAACCAACGAACTTCAACACCAGGACTGCGCTGTTGATGACCATAACTTTCCGCCGCAGATAACAGTCTTCCAATTTCCGAAAGTCCGGAACACATTATAAGTAAAAACCGTTTCTGTGATATATATCCGGACATTATCAGCATTGGTATTAAGAGTAAACAAAACACACGAATGTTGATATCTTCCACTTTGAAATAAGTCTCTTGGGCAATGATCACTTCTTTCCATTAACAGCAGATGTAAAGTTTGTCATCATACAAAATTGAAAAAAAAAATGAGTGATAGGCCTATAATGTTATAATTTGGCCTATCACTCTACTAATTAGAGTAAAAAAACTATCCATATTTGTATCAAAACAGTTATAGAGGCATGCTGATGACATTTTGTTCATCCGACAGTGGAAAGTTAATTCAACTAATGTATCAATTGTTAGCTTCAAGCCAAGTAGCTATACTGGTTTTTGTGCATGTCATGGTTGAACGTTTTTTCCAAAACACATTCTCGATATCAACAACTTTGCTTTCCATTCGAAATTTTTAATAAACTATCCTGAAATTGATACATAGATGAATAACAAAACATTTGATACCATTTTGTGAGTGGATTCCTCTTAAAAAATAAGAATTCGTTCACCATATCTCTCCTCAACTACTCAAACTAATAAATATACTCAAATCAATCCTCATGTAGGCCTACGTATGTACGAATGTACGAATGTACGAATGTACGAATGTACGAAATATAGGAAATTGTAGAAGAGAAGTATATTCACATTATTTTATTACAATGGTGATATATATTATGGATATCGTAAGTTGACCAAATTCCAGATTACAAGTTGAATTGACGACTAGTGATTGACCCGCCTATAAACGTCACAAAACAGAACATACAATCAAATGGGCTTTGTTATGTGGGAATATTGACATTTACCTATCAGAGTATCTCTAAATTCCCACATGAAGTATAGATCAAGGTGGCCTTGGTGATTAGCCACGCCCATCACTAGTGGTCAATTGTTACTTTTATGGACTTCATTTGTATTATCACTGAATGTATATATTCACTTAAGAATCGACTTGATGTAGCCTATGTTGTATTTAATGACAAATTCCCCACCTGTATATAAACTAATCCAAAGCATGTACTGTACGTATATGTGATGGTGCCAAGGAATGCTAAATAAATAACAATAACAAAAACGATAACAGATAGTCAAATGTGCCAATGTTTGAGATTCCGGGTCAAATTTTTCTTCCCAAATTTCTCTTCCATCATACTGACTTTCCGAGACTGATTTGTTCTCGTTAGAGATTGGCTATGCGATGCACGTGACGTGTCAGTTTTATGGGAGAGGGGGAGGAGGGGGGGGGGGAGGGGGGCCCAAGGGAGTCGTGGTAGACACGTCACGAGGATGACACCCCTCGCGTTAGTTCCGCACCGCTCCACCGAGGCGCTCTACTCGACTTATCTGGACCATCTAAGCCCCTCTTACACGAGTCATCGCTGCACACATCTGTCCCTGTCGGAAAGACGGCGGCTATGGCTGATAACCATGTGCACGAGAACACCCGTTCCTTCCTCATCTACAGTATTTTATATAGCAATAATACTAGCATATAGTATGTTACCCAGTTTATATTTTCATATTATATTTTTCTATTCATTTAATTAGAATTAATTGAATTCCATTATTCCAATATTTTATCATATTGTATGGTGTATTCAGTATATATATATATATATATATATATATATATATATATATATATATATATATATTTATGAATGGCATTATTTCAGGGTTATTTCCGTCGTGTACGAATTGAATTATAAATAGGTTTTAACCTATATTATAATTCAATTCGTATACGACGAAAATAACCCTGAAATAATGCCATTCATAAATAATTCGGGTCGTGGAAACATAACTTTCAAGAACCTTATATACATATATATATATATATATATATATATATATATATATATATATATATATATATATATATATATATATATATATACATATATATATATATATATATATATATTATATATATATATATATATATATGTATATATATATATATATATATATGAATGAATATATATATATATATGTATATATATATATATATAAATATACATATATATATATATATATATATATATATATATATATATATATATATATATATATAAATGAATATATATATATATATATATATATATATATATATATATATATATATATATATAAATATACATATATATATATATATATCAAAATGAATATATATATATATATATATATATATATATATATATATATATATATATATATATATAAATATACATATATATATATATACATATATATATATATATATAAATATACATATATATATATATATATATATATATATATATTATATATATATATATATATATATATATATATATTTATTTATATATAAATATATATATATATATATATATGTATATATATATAAATGAATATATATATATATATATATATATATATATATATATATATATTATATATATATATATAAATATACATATATATATATATATATATATATATATATATATATATATATATATATATATATATATAAATGAATATATATATACGTATATATATATATATATATTATATATATATATATATATATATATATAATATATATATATATATATATATAAATATACATATATTATATATATATATATATATATATATACTATATATATATATATATATATATATTATATATATATATATATATATGATTTCAATAGCTTCTGGTTGACCACCAGTAGGTTATTATAATTAATGATTTTTGATGATTTTATTGATGATGTCCCGGGGGAGGTCGCAATTTTTTAAACAGTTTCAAAAATCATCAATTATATATATATATATATATATATATATATATATATATAGATAAGCTTATATACAGGCATGCAATACGGGCTATCGAGTCCTTTGGCTCTGAACTGACCGCAAGAAACCACAAATGCCTTCCATGTCATCAGTATGAGAGTCGGAAATACACTTCTTTATATCATGATGAATCTGTTATCGGTACATTGTTTTTGATAAGATGCAGAGTAAATAAATTAACGAATCGCAGTATCTTGGTATCACCACATCGCAATGGTATTGAAATAGCATTAAAAACAAATAATTTTCAATATTATCATTTATTTTTCTCAATTATTCGATTATTTCTCACAATAAATAACATTTTGTCCGTCTTCACAATAACATTAAATAACAATTCAAATGTTTTACAATATGTGCTTTATATAATTATAGCGATTCAAATCCCAGATTCACCTTGTAAGTGGTCTTGTACAGTATAGATGATAATGATAGTGATCTCAGAGATGTATACGGAATCAAGAATTATCTGAATTCACATGATAATTCACATGATAACTCACATGATAATTCACATGATAATTCACATGATAATTCACATGATAGACATTATAACTTCTCTCTCGCTCATCCTATTATCGATTGCTATATTGACACACAGATCGACAGAATATATACAGATATATACAGATTTGAAGAAATTCCAACAGTATATTCAACAACAACAGAAAGTAAGATAGCACAGGATAGTTATTAGTGCTGATTTCAGAGCCACTACATACTTCATCCAAACTAGAGAGGCTGTTTTTGTGAGAGAGCGGCCAACTACGCGCACGGACGCCATTAATGGTCCAAACAGCTGTCTGTCACTATGGTATCTGAAGGCTAAATCTGAGCTTTTGAACGGCAAAATGAAAATATACAATGAGCAAACCGTTTTTTAAATTTTTATTTTGCCGTTCAAAAGCTCAGATTGAGCCTTCAGATGCCATAGTGACAGACAGCTGTTTGGACGATTAATGGCTGTCCGTGCGCGTAGTTGGCCGCTCTCTCACAAATACAGCCTCTCTAATCCAAACCATTCATTCGTGTAAAGCCGAACATGACTTGGATGAAAAGGTTGAATCCAAGGGTTGGATAGAAGCTTTTTGCTCCAAGTTTTCCATTCAGACGATCCAAGAACTTGTAATCAACCCTTGAATCCAAGGACTTGGATGAAAATTTGGACCGTGTAAAACAGGCTTGAGGCCTGGTATTACCAAGTCTAGTTGGCCTTTATCTGACAGTTCAAACTTGTTATCACCATGGTTACCTGTGGTATTTGTTTTCACCAACTCTCAGATAAATACTAACTGGACTTGATAATACTGAGCCTAAGTCTATTTAGCCTTTATCTAACAGTTCAAAACTTGTTATCACCATGGTTACCTGTGGTAATTTTTTTCCACCAACTCTCAGATAAATACTAACTGGACTTGGTAATACTGAGCCTGAGTATCGATTCTCTCCAACCCACTGTCAGGAAAAGTCGGAGAGAACCATGACATCTCGATGATAGATGAATGATTGCAGATTGAAAGAAGAACAGGGACCACAGAATGTTCAACAATAAACTGAGATTAAGACAATACAAAATAATTATGGATCTTGATTTTGCAGCCTTCAGTTGACCATAATGAAAATGCATTGACTATATATATATATATATATATAGTATATATATATATATATATATATATATATATATATATATATATTTAGATATATTTATGAATATATATATATATATATATTATATATATATATAAATATATATATATGTATTATATATATATAAATATTATATATATATATACATACATGTATATATATATATATATATTTGAACAAAAAAAAAATATATATATATATATATATATATATATATATATGTATTTGAATATATATATATATACATATATATATATAATATATATATATATATATATACATATATATATATATATATATATATATATATATATATATATATATATATATATATATATATATATGGTAAAAATGTCTTAACGGTAAATTTGCCACGATTAATCGTGGCAAATTTACCGTTAAGACATTTTTACCATCTAACATCGGTCACGAAAATCTCCGCGCTCACATAATATATATATATATATATATATATATATATATATATATATATATATATATATATATATATATATATATATATATATATATATATATTCATAATCAATAAGTATTACTTCGAATTTGAACTATAGAAACAAGTCGGTCAAACTGAAAGTTGGAAATTAGAACCTTTTGAATTGTCAATGGAAAACCAGTACGTTGTTGGCTGGTGGATCAGTAGATTGATGACAATATCCACGATCACAAGACATTCAGCAATATGACATCAGACTCAGACTTTTTCAATTAGGAGAATTCATTGTTCCAAAAAAATTAAATGAACTGAAATCGACCGAAAAGAAAGAAACCAATCGAGAGAAGAACTCAGCCAATGGGCGAGTGAGACTCCATAACACTGTATATTCATTAATGTTTCAATTATTATTGTTATTAATGTATGCATTAGGATGTTCCAAAGTTTTCATTCAAAATAGAGAAATGAATGAACATTGTTTGAATATGATATGTTCAACAACTCTTGATGATGATTAAAGTTACATTTAATCAAGTTTGAAATCTTCATTATCACTCACAATATTGCCAGCCCCGGCTTCAATGATTAGTATTCTAATATACCTTCTTGACATTCATATTCAAGTTAGTACGCGTATACATGGACGATGTATATATATATATATATATATATATATATATATATATATATATATATATATATATATATTTATATATATATATATATATATATATATATATATATATATATATATATATATATATATATATAGATTGAAATATATAAATATATATATATATATATATATATATATATATATATATATATATATATATATATCCATATAAAATCTATATATATCTATATATATATATATATATAAATTTATATATATATATATATATATATATATATATAAATATATATGTATATATATATATATATATATATATATGCATAATATATATATATATATATATATATATATATATATATATATATATATATATATATATATATATATATATATATATATATATATATATATATATATATATATATATATATATATATATATATTTATATATATATATATATATATATATGTATATATTGATATATATATATATATATAAATATATTCTTTTTATCTACATATATAAACATATATATATATATATATATATATATATATATATATATATATATATATATATATATATATATATATATATACTCAAGTTGAGCGTCATGTTATATTTTAAAAATTAAACAATAACACTATAGACAATAAAGCGAACACAGTACTCAACATTCCCACTGTGCACAATGGTAAACAAGTAAGAGTCAATAAATTGTCTCAGCAAATTATCTGAAAATAATACAACCAAATCACACTATCGACATGTATTCGAGGTTTCAATAAGACATAGTTGATCAAAAACTTCCCCTTTCTCCTCTCAGTCACCGCATACTGTTGACCTTGACCAAGATAACTGGGGAAGGGCGGGTTGCCATCAAAAGGCGGTGAGAGGGTAATAAACTTTTCGAAAAGCACTGTGGAACGAAAGTTGGGGAAAATCTTATCAATTTATTTAATTATTTTTTTCAAGTCATTGCGAACTTTTAATCATTCAAAAAATACGATTATTCATCATGATACATATTTTGTTATGAATTTTCATTGGATAAAACGAGCCGGAATATTGCTTGTCGGTACCTATGACTATCAATGACGTAACGGGATAAGCAACATGGCGTAAGTCCTATCCTTTCAACATTAGGCCGTTTTCACCATGATGGAATCAACGCGCTTTCGTGTACATTTGTGAGATTCGCAATTTCAAATCAAATCGTACGTATTGGGATAGTATTTCAATGTTTAGTACATAGTTTTATACTTGGATTGTTTCTGATCTTTCTCGTAGATGATGAGTTATTATCCAGTTATCAAATGGTGAATATAGCAGTAGGACTCTTGACTAGGGGACAATGCTTTTGCAGACGTATTTTAAATTTAGATTGGCCAATTAAAATGGAATGTATTCCAATATTGTTTAATGCAGTTGGAAAGAGCTGGATTCACAGATTGCATTACTTCTATCACTTGTATGGATCAACATACAATAATACCAGCAAATCATCATAACATTTGTGAGGCGGCATCCCTTTGATATACGCATGGTGCGAAAGGAAAGCGCCATGTTGCTTATCCCGTTACGTTATTGATAGTCATAGTTTGGTTTGACTGTTGAGGCAATGCAATTAACACTAGAAAGCACTCAGTACAGAAAGTCAATGTGGAGAACTGATATATAGTCCCAGCCAGCTCAACTCAAATATATCATACAGATATAGCATTACTAATTCAAAATGATCTTAGTATTATCCTCGGGTGAGATACCATTGTTGTTATTGTTGTTGTTGTACAATTGTTGGCACGTGGAACAGTCGGAGGCCATCTTGGATGTCAAACTGTGATGAGAACTGTGTGGATCTGAGGGGTGAACAAACGAACAAACATTGAGATGACTAGCCAACAGTTGGGTGGAGTAATTTAGGAGTGTGGAAAATAATTGAACATTAGGAGGCCGCAGGCGCTCTACACGGGCTCGTTGTTCGCTCGCTTCAGACTCTAGATTAACATGCATCGTGTGTTAGGCGCCACTCATAGGCTAGCCCGCCGAACTCGGATTCACATAAACGCCGTTAATTCCCTTACTCACACTTCTGATATATTTCACATTCTGTTTTTTTTCGGTATTAAAAAATATGTAACTAGGTTTTCGTAAATTAGAAATTTTTCCATTTTCCATTTGAAGAATTTGAAAAATCACAAATTTTTTATTCAAAATTCTGTATTTACGGTAACCTTCGTTTTTCAATTACCAACAGAATGCAAAAACACTCATATTGATATCACAAAAATTACGGCCGTGAGAGTTTGCGGCGTGAAATTCGAGCGCCTGCGGACTCTTAAGTAAACTGGTGGGACCTGTCATGTCTGACATGACCGGATGCGCACCTGTGAAAAATCCTTGAATAAAATGAGGATGCGATTTGTTATGGTACTATTTTCTGATCGTTATGTACACAAAATGGAAAACTCTCTTGGCTTTGGTTTGACTTTTCCCAGCCAACTGGAAAATGGGCTGCAGGAACAAAATAAGGAATGTCATGCCTGACCACGATGTAGGGATACCAACTTATTTTACCACTAGGAAAACG
>OZ023330.1:46890919-46898419 GCA_964007535.1 Brachyptera risi | reverse complement strand
ATGAGCGATAGCGAAGTCTTCCATCCCACTCTAACGGAGCTTTGTGTGTGTGTTTTGTCTTTCTGGTAAGCACTGCACAAGTCGCACGTGGATCACGTGATACCTTTTCTGGACACGCAGAATTATTCAACTCAGAACCGTATAGTTTTGGGGTCAAATCGGTTTGACCATATTTGAGAAATACAATCACGAATTTTCTAAAAACTCCATTAAGATCAGACTTGGCGGTAAAATTTGTAACATAAAATCTTTCGCAAAGAAAAAAATCAACTGAATGGATTTTCACATATTGCTATTGAAATCAGACCAGTCGTTTTGGAGACGAAATAATTGGATGAATGTTTATCACTCATCAAATAGTTTGGAATAATAGCAGAACCACGTTTGTTGCATGGTTTATCAGCTTTATGAGGATCATGCCACGTCATAACAGAAACACAACAAGAAGAGAAGAAAAGAAGAGAAGAAGTTGGAAGAAAAAGCTCAAGACCAACAAACACCTTTTTTTATCCATCCTGACGTGGTTTCTCGTGGTTTCCCACAGTCCTCGAAGCAAATGCTTGGATGAAGTACTAATTGGCCACGACCATTAATTAGTAGAGCGATAGGCCTAATTATAACATTATAGGCCTATCACTAATTTAATTTGTGCTTTTTGTATAATGATCAATTTTACATCTGCTGTCAAGGGAAAGAAGTAATTAATCATTGCCCAAGAGACTTAGTTCAAAGTGGAAGATATCAACATTCGTGTGTTTATACTGAAAGACTTTTATCCAGGGCGAAAAATTATGGTCACAGACAGCGCAGTCCTGGTGTTGAAGACCATTAGTTTTAAATAATCAAAATGGGGTGGTAAGATCGCCCTTGTGGTGCCCCGTCCATACGATCCTATCTTTCATCCATAGCCTTAATTGGGGAACAATGATTTTGTATCAAGTTTCGATGTTATTAAAAAAAAAAAAATAACAGAACAAAGGTTTGTATAAATTCAGACACATTCAATCCTTGAAGTGTAAAGCTGCCTTTCCATAAACATGTTTGCGAAGCGAAGCGAAACGAAACGAAAATAAATCAGTCGCTAGCCAATCACAGGCCCGGAAACCACTAGGAGTCCATGTTGGAATCTCGCAACATGGCGACCAGGACGGTTTGGGCCAAACTCAACTTTTTTTCGTTACGAATCAAATTCGCAACGAAAAAAAGTTGAGTTAATAAAAAAATGAAAAAATAAAAAATAAAAAAGTTGATATGGCGGAAATGTAATATGGTTTCCAGGTTTTACTCCTATGATCGCTAGTGTCTACTTCCGTCTACGTCACATCGAGTGCTTCGACCGCCAAATCTTGTTCGTGTCAACAATAGTGAACATGTTTTTGGAATTAGTTTCATAATACAAAATGTATATTCATACATTTTCATATTAATTATTAATTATATTAATTTATATTAATAATTTGGAAATAGTTTCATAGAAACCCACCAGGACGCGGTATAATCACTACTCAGTTCCAAATGAAATCACTAGGATGCGCTAGAATTGCGAAATTATTTCGCATATCATGGAAACAGCTATGCGAATTCGTCACGCAAAGTTTCGCAGTCATCTTCCTCATGGAAATCTAGCTCTGAATGAATAATAACACATACATTTTCATAATTCGACCATGATGTGAGGCAGTCCTATATTTGCGTCGTATTGAGTATCGAATACTCTGAGGGAGGAAAGGGGGCGAAGAAGTGTCACAGTAAACAGTGACAGTCTCATGACCGACTCAAGTGCCCCAATCAATCGACATTGTTAAGCTAGCTTTCCATACAAAAAATGACTGCGAAACTTTGCGTGACGAGTGCGCATAGCTGTTTTCATGATGTACGAAATAATTTCGCAATTCTAGCGCATCCCAGCGATTTCATTTCGAACTGAGTAGCACTCGATGTGCCGTAAACGGAAGTAGACACTAGCGATTGCGCAATAGCGATTGCGCAATAGCGCAAAAGTCGAGTTTGGCCCAACTCGTCTTGGCCGCCATGTTGAGAAATTCCAACATGGACTCCTAGTGGTTTCCGGGCCTGTGATTGGCTATCGACTGATGTTTTTCCGTTCCGTTTCGCTTCACAAACATGTTCATGGGAAGGAAGCTTAAAGCTTATATCTTATTTAGCTTTTATCCCATTTATTTAGCTGTTGCTTTTATCAGCTTCAATTCTAACGGGAAATTGAGATTTTCCGACTAGATTTCCAGTCAATGGCAAATCACTTGGGAGGTTGAACAGTAACATCACTGGTTATCCATATGCTGCTCCGAAACAAAATAATTCGAAAACGGAATTCTAATTTTTCACTCAGTGCATTTTAAGCGAACACTAACGAAGCTGAATGGTATATTCAATACTTTTTTGGTATCCCTCTGCCCCCTCTCCCCTTGACCCAGAGTTGGGGTGAAATGCCCTTCCCCTCACCACACTTTTCCGACGTCAGTTTTTATATCCCCTCCCCGTCCTCCCACCTCTCTGCATATTTTATAGAATAAATCGTATAATTATTTTTCGGCTCCAAGAAACGTCAAAATGACGATGGCATGTCATGGACTTAACTAATTGCTGGGTAGTTGGTGTTGGTGTTTGAAAGCACGTTGACAGCGGGATCACTTGCACTTTGCCGTGGTTGTCAACTCTTTTCTTATTTTCTTTTTCTTTTATTGTCTCTAAAAAGATCCACATACAATACCAACAGGAAACAAGTTCACATTATAATATTGAAGAATGTTGAGACATATATAAATAATTGAACAATATAGTACAATGCATCTCGATGAAGATATGTTAGTATAATTAGAAATTGTCAAGCTGTGAATATTATTATTAACATTTATAACCTTCAAAACCCAACGCCTGAATATAAATACAAATGCCTTCTTGGTTCACGTCATCATGTTGACATATACTCATCCAAAGAATAATACGCTTTGTCACACATCTTCTGTGGATGTTTCAAGCACATGGAGCGAGCGGGGAAGAAAGGGTAAAGTAAGAAAAAATGGTGATAAAAAACAAGAAAAGAAGACGATATAGATGAGGAGAAAAGTGACAAGACAAATGAATTATATTGAATACAATCGCAACGCTCAGTAGTGCTTCCATATATTTCACTCACCAAAAGGCTCCCACTCGATAGAGACGTTCCGAACTTGGTCTGGACACTCACTCCAGACTTTATCGCAATGAGTGACCCTGCTGGGAGCAAATAAGTTGCTCCCGACGACAGCTCTGGCCACGCAAGCCCTCACATCACGTCAAGGTGTCTATATACTCCGAGTGGGTGATTGTTTTTTAACAACGTGTACCAACGCGCTTGTCGGTGTGGCTTATCATCACATTCATTCCATCAAGTAGAAATACTTATACTATACCGAGACCAAGATGCATTGCGGGGTGCGTTGGTTCGCATCAAGATGCATTGCGGGTTGCGTTGATTTTCCGATTGGAGATAGTGACTTCACTCATTCGAAAACACGTTCTATTATCTGAGTACTTCTCTGAGAACCAAAGATTTCGGCTCTAGCTAGTATGTTTTGTGAAAACAGCTGACAGACTGAGAAACTTGATGACAGCTGTTAATAACTGAGTCGAAATGATGGCATCTGCTATTAGCTGAGCCGATGTGAACATGAGGTTAGTGCCTTTTATTACTACCACCTATACCCACGCACGAACAATAGTTCTAAAGATTGTGGCCGGTGAATTAGAACATATTTTTAACATGGTAGAGATAAAAAAGTCAAGTCACCATCTTCAACCGATAAACCAACGCAACCCTCAATGCATCTTGATCGAGATGTTTCTGGCTGTGTTTATATCTAGTCGAGTGGTAGCTCGACGGGAGCCAATTCCTGCGCTGTTTACACGAAGTACTTCCACGCGGTTTTGAACATTAGACCTATACAGTTGAAGCTTTATCGGCTTTTCCTCGCAATTCTCGAGCACTGCGAGACGCGAACCAAGGACAGAGAAAGAGCGGCTTCTGGAGTAGATATGTACCACAGCATCAGCCGGAAGTAGAGGCTGGAGCGCCACTCGAGTCTCTGAATGGTGCTAA
The DNA here is from genome assembly GCA_964007535.1 of Brachyptera risi. NCBI lineage: Eukaryota > Metazoa > Arthropoda > Insecta > Plecoptera > Taeniopterygidae > Brachyptera > Brachyptera risi. The sequence continues at coordinate 46,894,320 of OZ023330.1, read as the reverse complement.
GCCCGTTGCCCACGGTCATCACATCACCTAAACTCTACCGGGCCGCGCACTCGAGCACTGCGAGACGCGAACCAAGGACAGAGAAAGGCGGCTTCTGAAGTAGATATGTACCACAGCATCAGCCGGAAGAAGAGGCTGGAGCGCCACTCGAGTCTTTGAGTGGCGCTAAGCCTGTTGCCCACGGTCATCAAATCACCTAAACTCTACCGGGCCGCGCACTCGAGCACTGCGAGACGCGAACCAAGGACAGAGAAAGAGCGGCTTCTGAAGTAGATATGTACCACAGCATCAGCCGGGAGAAGAGGCTGGAGCGCCACTCGAGTCTCTGAGTGGCGCTAAGCCCGTTGCCCACGGTCATCACATCACCTAAACTCTACCGGGCCACGCACTCGAGCACTGCGAGACGCGAACCAAGGACAGAGAAAGAGCGGCTTCTGAAGTAGATATGTACCACAGCATCAGCCGGAAGGAGAGGCTGGAGCGCCACTCGAGTCTCTGAGTGGCGCTAAGCCCGTTGCCCACGGTCATCACATCACCTAAACTCTACCGGGCCGCGCACTTGAGCACTGCGAGACGCGAACCAAGGACAGAGAAAGAGCGGCTTCTGAAGTAGATATGTACCACAGCATCAGCCGGGAGAAGAGGCTGGAGCGCCACTCGAGTCTCTGAGTGGCGCTAAGCCTGTTGCCCACGGTCATCACATCACCTAAACTCTACCGGGCCACGCACTCGAGCACTGCGAGACGCGAACCAAGGACAGAGAAAGAGCGGCTTCTGAAGTAGATATGTACCACAGCATCAGCCGGAAGGAGAGGCTGGAGCGCCACTCGAGTCTCTGAGTGGCGCTAAGCCCGTTGCCCACGGTCATCACATCACCTAAACTCTACCGGGCCGCGCACTCGAGCACTGCGAGACGCGAACCAAGGACAGAGAAAGAGCGGCTTCTGAAGTAGATATGTACCACAGCATCAGCCGGAAGAAGAGGCTGGAGCGCCACTCAAGTCTTTGAGTGGCGCTGAGCCCGTTGCCCACGGTCATCACATCACCTAAACTCTACCGGGCCGCGCACTCGAGCACTGCGAGACGCGAACCAAGGACAGAGAAAGAGCGGCTTCTGAAGTAGATATGTACCACAGCATCAGCCGGAAGGAGAGGCTGGAGCGCCACTCGAGTCTCTGAGTGGCGCTAAGCCCGTTGCCCACGGTCATCACATCACCTAAACTCTACCGGGCCGCGCACTCGAGCACTGCGAGACGCGAACCAAGGACAGAGAAAGAGCGGCTTCTGAAGTAGATATGTACCACAGCATCAGCCGGGAGAAGAGGCTGGAGCGCCACTCGAGTCTCTGAGTGGCGCTAAGCCCGTTGCCCACGGTCATCACATCACCTAAACTCTACCGGGCCGCGCACTCGAGCACTGCGAGACGCGAACCAAGGACAGAGAAAGAGCGGCTTCTGAAGTAGATATGTCCCACAGCATCAGCCGGAAGTAGAGGCTGGAGCGCCACTCGAGTCTCTGAGTGGCGCTAAGCCCGTTGCCCACGGTCATCACATCACCTAAACTCTACCGGGCCGCGCACTCGAGCACTGCGAGACGCGAACCAAGGACAGAGAAAGAGCGGCTTCTGAAGTAGATATGTACCACAGCATCAGCCGGGAGAAGAGGCTGGAGCGCCACTCGAGTCTCTGAGTGGCGCTAAGCCCGTTGCCCACGGTCATCACATCACCTAAACTCTACCGGGCCGCGCACTCGAGCACTGCGAGACGCGAACCAAGGACAGAGAAAGAGCGGCTTCTGAAGTAGATATGTCCCACAGCATCAGCCGGAAGTAGAGGCTGGAGCGCCACTCGAGTCTCTGAGTGGCGCTAAGCCTGTTGCCCACGGTCATCACATCACCTAAACTCTACCGGGCCGTGCACTCGAGCACTGCGAGACGCGAACCAAGGACAGAGAAAGAGCGGCTTCTGAAGTAGATATGTACCGCAGCATCAGCCGGAAGTAGAGGCTGGAGCGCCACTCGAGTCTCTGAGTGGCGCTAAGCCCGTTGCCCACGGTCATCACATCACCTAAACTCTACCGGGCCGCGCACTCGAGCACTGCGAGACGCGAACCAAGGATAGAGAAAGAGCGGCTTCTGAAGTAGATATGTACCACAGCATCAGCCAGGAGAAGAGGCTGGAGCGCCACTCGAGTCTCTGAGTGGCGCTAAGCCCGTTGCCCACGGTCATCACATCACCTAAACTCTACCGGGCCGCGCACTCGAGCACTGCGAGACGCGAACCAAGGACAGAGAAAGAGCGGCTCCTGAAGTAGATATGTACCACAGCATCAGCCAGGAGAAGAGGCTGGAGCGCCACTCGAGTCTCTGAGTGGCGCTAAGCCCGTTGCCCACGGTCATCACATCACCTAAACTCTACCGGGCCGCGCACTCGAGCACTGCGAGACGCGAACCAAGGACAGAGAAAGAGCGGCTTCTGAAGTAGATATGTACCACAGTATCAGCCGGGAGAAGAGGCTGGAGTGCCACTCGAGTCTTTGAGTGGTGCTAAGCCTGTTGGTCCACGGTCCTCACATCACCTAACTTCTACCGGGCCGCGCACTCGAGCACTGCGAGACGCGAACCAAGGACAGAGAAAGAGCGGCTCCTGAAGTAGATATGTACCACAGCATCAGCCGGAAGTGGAGGCCGGAGCGCCACTCGAGTCTCTGAGTGGCGCTAAGCCTGTTGCCCACGGTCATCACATCACCTAAACTCTACCGGGCCGCGCACTCGAGCACTGCGAGACGCGAACCAAGGACAGAGAAAGAGCGGCTTCTGAAGTAGATATGTACCACAGCATCAGCCAGGAGAAGAGGCTGGAGCGCCACTCGAGTCTCTGAGTGGCGCTAAGCCCGTTGCCCACGGTCATCACATCACCTAAACTCTACCGGGCCGCGCACTCGAGCACTGCGAGACGCGAACCAAGGACAGAGAAAGAGCGGCTTCTGAAGTAGATATGTACCACAGCATCAGCCGGGAGAAGAGGCTGGAGCGCCACTCGAGTCTCTGAGTGGCGCTAAGCCCGTTGCCCACGGTCATCACATCACCTAAACTCTACCGGGCCGCGCACTCGAGCATTGCGAGACGCGAACCAAGGACAGAGAAAGAGCGGCTTCTGAAGTAGATATGTACCACAGCATCAGCCGGAAGTAGAGGCTGGAGCGCCACTCGAGTCTTTGAGTGGCGCTAAGCCCGTTGCCCACGGTCATCACATCACCTAAACTCTACCGGGCCGCGCACTCGAGCACTGCGAAGGAAACGATCGCCGCAGCGACTTGATGCATTGAGGGGTTGTTGGAGGTGGTGGGGGGTTTGTTTGGTGAGGGGGAGGGGGGGGGTTTGGGTGGTGAGGGGAAGGGGG
>OZ023330.1:46876743-46890719 GCA_964007535.1 Brachyptera risi | reverse complement strand
ACTCCTCTCGGTGACTACTGATTCTAGAAACCTGGAAGTCTCGGCAACATGATGCTGCAATTGTTCCCATCTACTTGATGATGTATAAGAACCGTTACTTTATCATTTTTTTCAAAACGGCTGTCCGCATTGCATAAAAGTTTGTTATAAAACGTGTGTCATTTGTGTGTCCGAATTCAGGAAGAATTTGAATCATTTTTCAGAATTTTATTTTTGAAATTTTTCCTCCCAGTCAATACCAATAAAATTTTCAGATCTTTTGAGATGGTATTCCTAAGAATTGGACTGATCGATTCACCCCAAAACTGTTGTGAAAATGTTTCCGAAATTCTGTTTTTGACAGTTCTGGATTGTATAAGTGTGTGTGTTAGAAAAAGTTTCATGTCAATCAGTCGAACCGTGCGACCTGTGCAGAGAGAGAGAGAGTGAGAGAGTGAGAGAGAGAGAGAGAGAGGAGAGAGAGAGAGAGAGAGAGAGAGAGAGAGGGAGAGAAGAGAAAGAGGGAGAACACGAGAAAGAGATTGAGAGAGAGATAATGAGAGAGAGAAAGAGAGAGAGACAGAAAAAGAGAGATATCTGATATCTGGCATATCATAATAATATTTACAAATCTGGATGTATTAATTAAACATTTATAATAATTGTATATTCGCGTGCTATAAACGGGTGATGGCGTGCATGATTCATATGAATTACATGTCCGTCTGTCACGCAGTTCCAGTGTTGCAACTATTTCACGGGGGACAGTAAAATAATCGCTTATGGGCGTGTGATTACAGTCATTACTGTCTGTGTGAATGCGACGATGCTATCTGTGCAACACACAGTGTGTTGTAACCAAGATGCATCGAGGGTTGCGTTGGTTGGCCGGTTGGACTTCATTTCCCTTCATTTACATCAGGTTTAAGGTCTAACCTCCTTACCTCATGGTCATGAAAAAATCACGAGTTTTTGTCAGTCGATTCGTTTTGATGTGCTCGATAATAATATCCAAACAGATGATAGGCTAACGGGATAAAATTTTGAGATATATCAATTCAAATACTGGATGTTTCCCTATCATTCAGCACGCAACCTTCAAATTTCATGCGTTTTTATTATTCAACAAATCATTAAAATATACCAAAAGGAATGATATTCAATCAAAAAACTATTTTTATTGTAGATGAAGATATTACGAATAGAATCATGCAAAAATAAATATGGGTACCCGCTCTCATTTAAGAATCACACTCATTTTTAAGAGGAGAAATAGTTCAATTCACACCAAAATGAAGTCAAAATAGCAACTTAATATTTCATTAAAGCGCTGTAGCTTCAGCAAAAAAATATGACAGCGTTTCTGATGCAATTTCAATTCATGAATACACATGTTCAATAAAGCTTGACTCAAATTTCCCCAATGTAGATTAATTTTAAAATTACTTCTTGACTCTGCTGACCAAACGGCTATTAGACCTTTAACGACGCACTATAATGATAACTAAGATCTATTGGCGTTGGATGAATGATCAATGAGATGATGGGATCATGATCTTACTTCCCATCTCTTCCACGCTGGAAACGTGTACTAATATACCGGCCAAATCTTTAGAAATACCGATTGAGCGTGGTGTAGTGGTGGTAAAAGGGACTAACTTTACGTTCACTTCGCCCCAGCTAATAACAGCTGCCATCAAGTTTTTCAGTGTTTCTACAAAACAACATCAGATAGAGCAGCGATCTTTGCTTCTCAGAAAATTACTCAGGAAACGGAATGTGTTTTAAAGTTGAAAGTCCTTGGGAGTCGATTTATCGAAATGTCAGTTTTTTTTGGAATAACTTTTGAACGGTATGAGATATTGAGATTCTAATATACTAGAAACACAGGTAACTATATGAGCTTCAAGATGATATAAGTTATAACTATCTAAGTCATGTCACATAACTGTCTAGCGTATACGGCGGAAAAAGAATATTGTTTAGCTGTATATACGCTCAAGTTATGCGGACATGACCTGAATAGTTATAACTTATATCATCCTGAAGCTATTATAATTATCTGTGTTTCTCGCGTATTAGAATTTTGATATCTCATACCGTTCAAAAGTTATCACCAAACAACTGGTATTTCGATTAATCGACTCCCAAGGGGAGTCACCGCCAACCAACGCAACCCTCGACGCATCTTGTGTGTAACCATGGCAACAGAAACAGTGATTGGTTCGAATAGTGTTAGAGTTTCTGGATGTATTGAATAATCAACTCTGTGACCAACACATCCACTATTTGTTGTTGTTGTTGTTGACCACTGTTTTTCATTGTTGTGTTTGTATTCGTTTCTGAAATTATCTATCATCACTTATATAGCTATACATACTTCATTGACAAGACTGTGTCATATATTCTTCATGAGATCAGTTTGAAACTGATAACAATCATTCTAAAACCAACAAAACCAACAACCAACAACCAACTTTGATTATAACCATTCTCAGATTTAATCAACTAATATTCTGTTCTCGTCCCATTATAAACAGGCTATAATATATATATATATATATTATATATATATATATATATATATATATATATATATATATTTATATATATATATATATATATATATATATTTTTATATATATATATATATATATATATATATATATTATATATATATATATATATATATATATATATATATATATATATATATATATATATATATTATATATATATATATATATATATATATATATATATACATATATATATATATATATATATATATATATATATATATATATATATATATATATATATATTCTTTCCATTAATCTCTCAAAGAAGTTATTATTGTTAATTTTCAGATTCTAATTGATTGGTTTTTATCATGTTTTTTCACATTCTTATTGTGAGATAGAATCTTGAATGAAGATACCACGGCTAAACGAGCTGTTGTTTGAAAGAACAGTGCTTGATGAATGATTATGAATATTGTTTACTTAAGAGTCCACGAGAGTTGATTTTCCGAAATTTCAGTTTCTTGGTGATAACTTTTGAACGGTACAAGAGATCAAAATTCTAATACGCGAGAAATACAGATCATTTGAATAACATCAAGATGATATATGTTATAACTATCAGAATCATGTCTCATAACTGTCAAGAGTATACAGCTAAAAAAAAAAATTGAGCTCTATATATACGCATCACAGTCATTCGACATGACTTGAATAATTATAACTTATTTGATCTCGAAACTATTATAATCATCTGTGTTTCTCGCGGATTAGAATTTTGATATCTCGTACCGTTCAAAAGTTATCACAAATAAACTGATGTTTCTCTAAATCGACTCCCGTGGACTCTTAACGACCCCACCAACAGCTAGGGTATAGGGGGAACGCACTATAATGATGAATGAGGTCTATTGGCGTCGAATGAATGATCAGTTTCCTATGTTATGGGAAGGAATTGCGGTCAGGTTCAGGACTCTAGCAACTGTCGTGGGGTTCACCTATGATGAGCCGGAGAGGGAAACCACGGTTAAGCAGGGTTTCCAGTTCCGATTTTTTCTTGTCGTCCGACACGATATTGGTACGATTTTTGTCATGCCTGTTTCCACTTTGCTGCACCGTAACGTTTTCGTGACGTCATAGCCATAGCCTTCATTACCTTCAAACTCCCAGGCTTCTTCGAACGTGAGGAATGTGAGTGTAATTTCCGGTAAAATCGTAATTTCGGCCGACGAAAGTTGAAGTTGAGTCAATAATCACGACACCGAATCGGTACCGAAACGGTGTCTTGAACCGCCATGTTGTTTAGGTGAATACTGGCTTGTGATTGGCCAGTTGGGCAAATCGTGTCGGACGACAAGAAAAAATCGGAACTGGAAACCCTGCTTTAGCCTCCATGAAGATGGACGCGGTGTCGGGAAACAAACCGGGGCCCAATTAACCCTCACCTGGTCACATGGCGCATGCGAATTACCACTGAGTCACTAGTGTCATTTGGGGTTTACCCATGTAGTTCTGTTATACTATCATTTGAGAAATCATTTGTAGAGAGAATGACAATTTATTGACGGCTGTCCGCATAGCGGGATACCAAGATGGTACAGCGTAATATAGTCAATACAATATAGTACAATGGTTATTTACAAAAGTGATAAAAAATTGAATACAGAAAAATTCTGAAATATTATAAAACTAACTTGATTGAGGGTAGATAACAAAAGTATGAAAAAAATATGAAAATGGAACAAGGTAATAGAAAAAGAAGGTATCATTAATATTATTGAAAAGATTGAAATTATTTGAAAGAATTTTAGAATTTTATATTTACCGTTTCACTATATCACTTTTTAATTTTGTAATCACTGAATCTCCTTGATAATTCATTCAATCCCATTTCAAATTTTACTTTTTTTCTATTCAATCAGTTCTCTTTCTATGCGGACTCCCTACACTAATATGTGATTTTTCAATCTATTTCTCTCTATAATTTCAAGTATTTTTGTATGTTGATTGTTATCCGAATAATGGGTCGAGTTCACAACTCTGATCTCGATCAAAGTTGCTACAAAGATATTACCGATCAACTTTGATACTGTCTCAAAGATAATAATAATATATTGATAATAATATTAGATTTTGTGGAAAATTGAAATTAAAAAATTGAAAATAATGGATAAAAATATGGTATTATCTTTAGAAATTGTCGTAACTTTGAACCGGATCAAAGTTATGACTTTTTGTGACGCCGAATTCTGATGTAGTCAGGGACCAATGAAGGTTTTTTCCTCATTATACTTCTTATACAGACTCATTCATTTTAGTTCCCAAATAATCTGAGTGCAAACACAATATCTCATTTCTTGCACTCAGTAATATATTTTCCTTTTTTTATCATGTGTTGTTTATTTATCAATAATTTATTCATAATTCCTCTCAATATTGATTTTACTATCTTCATCTTCATTACTCATATCACATACATTATCCTGCTATATCATTAAATATTATTATATCATTATTACTATCAAAAACTTTCATAATATTTTTCCATGCAATTCTGTTATCTCTGTCTTCCGATTATTTCTCATTTGTTCCATGTGATCCTCGGTGTAATGTAATATGTTCATTTTATCTATGTTATTTTATTTATGTTATTTTATTTATGTTAATTTTATTAGTAGAGTGATAGGCCCAATTATAACATTTTAGGCCTATCACTAATTTAATTTGTCGATTGTGTATAATAATAAACTTTACATCTGCTGTCAATGGAAAGAAGTGATCATTGCCCAAGAGACTTAGTTCAAAGTGGAAGATATCAACATTCGTGTGTTTATACTGAAAAACTTTTTCATCCACGGCGAAAAATTATGCTTACAGATAGCGCAGTCCTGGTGTTGAAGATCATTAGTTTTGAATAGTCAAAATGGGGTGGTAAGATCGCCCTTGTGGTGCCCCGTCCAAACGATCCCATCTTTCATCCATAGCCTTAATTGAGGAACAATGATTTTGTATCAAGTTTCGATGTTATTAAAAAAAAAAAATAATAATAATAATTAAAAGGAGAGAAATATGAATGAATGACTGAAAAAAAACCTGTATCTGTTTTTGTTTCAGGCTAGAAATATTACTGAGATTACTCGATGAAATCAATTTTGCACAGTTTGAGCAATCCCAATTTCCAATGAATCATCCAAAGAAAATCCACGTTCCTCCAGAGTAATCAATTACATATTGCGTATCCAAAAAAATCATTAAAATCACCCAAGTATCCAAAACTCGAATTATGGAAGCTTCCTTAAAATACCTTGAGGCCGAATCAATCTATTTTCCAATCTTTCATCCATAATTAATCGTGGAAATAAATCTGTTTGAACTGGAAATATTCACTTTCGACATTTTGTTCCCCATACCATCCTTCATTCATGTCATATTCAAAGTCCATGTGAGTCGATTTAGGCCCAGTATTACCACGGCCAGTTAATATTTATCTGAGAGTTGGTGAAAACAAATACCACAGGTAACCATGGTGATAACAAGTTTGAACTGTCAGATAAAGGCTAACTAGACTTGGTGATACCGGGCCTTAGCGAAATATCAGTTATTCGGTGATAACTTTTGAACGGTATGAGATATCGAAATTCCAATGCCGATCAAACAAACATAATTTTGATACCTTCATATAGGTTTAGAATAATTAAATAGAATAACGGTGTCAAATTTTTCAATCTTCTACCACTTGATGTCCGATCAATCTCAAACATGTACTCTTTTAAATCCCATGTGAAAAGATTTTTAATAGAAATTTTTTTTTATTCAATTGACGACTACTTTAACAAATTTGGCGTACCGTGATGAGTTCTGAATACTATAACGACAAAGCATAACTTGTATCACTTGTATAACTACCAATAAACAATTATTATTATTATTATCATTATTATTTTTATTATTAGGCCTATAGCTATCTAGCTAACATCCCGTACCTGTCAAGCGTATATACAGCTGGGAAATTGTTCCCAAAGCTGTATGAACACCTGGAAATTACGCGATATGACTCAATGATAGTGATAAATCACATCCTCTTGAGGGTTTCAAAATTATCTGTGTAGACTCTGTATTAGAATTATCATATCGTGAGCCGTTCAAAAGTTATCACCAAAAAACTAATAATATTCCGTCAAATCGACTCCCTTGGACTCTCGAGTGTAACCGACTAACAGGGTACAGGTGCTTCCATAGATCCCCAGCCATATCAATACCAGATTCATTCTCAGAAGAAATAACACCAATTTGTCAGTAAGTCAACTCTAATCTGTTATTATTCCCCGAGTTATCCTGCAGGAGTATGTAAGACGTCTGTGCGGGATGCAGGGGGATGAGGTTGTTGTTGTTCCCTGGAGAACCATCTGGGAAGTCTGGGGAACTGTTTGTAGTGCCATACACGTCACCGATATTAGAGCGAATGCCTCAAAAGATTGCTTTCTCCCAAACTCAAACCCATAAAAGTGTAACAGAGTGTAACAAAATCAATTCAACTTGGGGAAAAAAAGAAGACGACTCGATTCAAACAACGTTCGATTTACTTCGAACGATCAATTTTACCAAGTTTAAAATAAAACTTTTTTTTGCCTTGAAAGAAAAATAAGCGGGAAAATAAACGACATAAACTCTTTTATAGTAGTTATTTCGTGTTTTTCTCTTCAGGTATACACATTGAACCTGATATTTATTATCTTCCTTGACGTTCTCTTTTTGAACCAATAGAACGACATTTTGTCCGTCTCACTCCGACGTCGTTGGATCCAATCAAAGTTACCATGGCAACTATATAGCGCGACTGACGCAATGATTCACTTCGCAGAGAATATTGTGTTGAGCTTAAAATAAATTGAATAGATTTAAAAAACAAACACATAAAAGAAAGTTATTTGCGGAATATTGGGAGAGATGCTCTGAGGTACGGTAAACTAACGTTTTCGTTGAAAAGATGTTCGAAAAAACCTTTGAAAGAAGTTGATTTCATAAGGTATAAATATGGTTGGAAGCTCTGAGCTGTGAAGAAATGATTCATTCGAGAAGTGATTTATGAGGCGAGAGAGAAGCTGCTTGTCAGGAGAAGCATGTTACTCTCCATGTCGAATAATTACATACAATCATTGAAGACGACGTCGAGCTGATGAACTCAACTCGCCTGTTGCTCTTCAGATGATTGGAGTAGTTGAGAGGACTGTACGTACAAGTTGGTACAAGTAGGTACAAGTCGGTACAAGTCGGTACAAGTCGGTACAAGTAGGTACAAGTTAGTACAAGTCGGTACAAGTAGGTACAAGTAGGTACAAGTAGGTACAAGTCGGTACAAGTCGGTACAAGTCGGTACAAGTCGGTACAAGTCGGTACAAGTCGGTACAAGTCGGTACAAGTTGGTACAAGTCAGTACAAGTCGGTACAAGTCGGTACAAGTCGGTACAAGTCGGTACAAGTCGGTACAAGTAGGTACAAGTCGGTACAAGTCGGTACAGGTCGGTACAAGTCGGTACAGGTCGGTACAAGTCGGTACAAGTCGGTACAAATCGGTACAAGTCGGTACAAGTCGGTACAAGTCGGTACAAGTCGGTACAAGTCGGTACAAGTCGGTACAAGTCGGTACAAGTTGGTACAAGTCGGTACAAGTCGGTACAAGTCGGTACAAGTCGGTACAAGTCAGTACAAGTCGGTACAAGTTGGTACAAGTCGGTACAAGTCGGTACAAGTCGGTACAAGTCGGTACAAGTCGGTACAAGTCGGTACAAGTCGGTACAAGTCGGTACAAGTAGGTACAAGTCGGTACAAGTCGGTACAAGTCGGTACAAGTCGGTACAAGTCGGTACAAGTCGTCAAGTCGGTGCAAGTCGGTACAAGTCGGTGCAAGTCGGTAGCAAGTCGGTAGACAAGTCGGTACAAGAGTCGGTACAAGTCGGTACAAGTCGGTACAAGCGGTACAAGTCGGTACCGGTACAAGTCGGTTACAAGTCGAGTTCAAAGTCGGGTCAGGTTAAGTTCAAGTCGTTAAGCCTCTCTCTCTCTCTCTCTTCTCTCCTCATACTCTCTCTCTCTCTCTCTCTCTCTCTCTCTCTCTCGCTCTCTCTCTCTCTCTCTCTCTATGTCATCTACTCCACGTCATCTACTGACTCTTCAAATATGGACCGTTTTCCTTTAGTTGTAATAAAACTAGAAAAATAAATGTGTCAATCATTTTATTGCCATATGAATGGTGTAATCAATTAGAATTAGAATTATCCCATTCGTTGAGGTAATAGGTCCATTCCATAATTGAACTCATTGCCGTGTCATGAATTGCATAGCCAATCCCCCCTCCCTTCCCCCCCCTCCCTTCCCCTCCCCCTCCCACCCCACCCCCCCCTCCCCTCCCACCCTCCCACTCACCACACCAACCATTCTTTCTTTACCGTCATTGCAATATCGTAATCATAATATTGACTAAGACCCGTTATTAAACTGTTTGATAAACTCTCTAATAATACTTAAATATTATAAATCTACTTCTATTATACGAGAGACTATAGAATATATAGTACACACAACGGCTTTAACCTTTTCCCCTCACAACTCCCCCCCTCAAATCCCAAGTGCTTTCCCATATTACCAACCAGACAAGTTGCTACATATGAACCGATACACGACGCAACGATCGCACGTTTCAACGTATCATCTAGTATTATCGGGGAGGTGTTTCGAGCATTCAGTTGATTGCGTGGCTTGGATGATACAGAATTACACTGGATTAGACAATGCCCAATGGGGGTGAATTAATGATGCACACAGGAAAATGCTATTGTGCTACATATCATTTAGAAATGAAAGATAAATAATTCTGAAATGTACAATATTTATTCTGGATTTGAAATACGTGATGGTTATTCTATTAACCTCACGGAATATAATGAAGTATGGAAAGAATTAATTGAATCGATGCTTCAAATTTCTTGTTCAATTATAACGAAAATGGGGTTGATGATAGATATACGAGTTATAAAGGAGAATCAATTGTTCCAATATGTGATTATTTGTTGCTTATACAGAATGTATATTTCAATTAATTTAATTCAATAATATGCTATGATCTCTAATTCAAGCCCACGTATATTTTATGATTCATTCAGATTAATTCAGACAGGTTACAGACCATTAATTAGTAGAGTGATAGGCCTAATCAGAACATTATAGGCCTATCACTGATTTGATTTGTCGATTGTGTATAATGATAAACTTTACATCTGCTGTCAATGGAAAGAAGTGATCATTGCCCATAAGAGACTTAGTTCAAAGTGGAAGATATCAACATTCGTGTGTTTGTACTGAAATACTTTTATCTACGGCGAAATATTATGGTCACAGACAGCGCAGTCCTGGTGTTGAAGACCATTAGTTTTTAATAATAAAAATGGGGTGATTTAAGATCGCCCTCGTGGTGCTCCGTCCAAACGATCCCATCTTTCATCCACAGCCTTAATTAGGAAACAATGATGATTTTGTATCAAGTTTCGGTGTTATTATTACTAGGAAAACTCGGGATGCGCGTTGTTAGACGAGCTTAGGGGTATAGACGAAATCTAGAATGAAAAATAATTTGTCAACCCAATCTACATCTACAGACCTTGGATCACTCCAAACGTTCAAAAACCTCACGAGAATCAGTTATGTCACGGCCTTCCTCTTCATTCATTTCAATCGTTTTGAATTAATTGGTGACACTTGTTGCTATAGATTTAATTGGTTCCCGTAATAGCCTAAATTTATGGGAAAATGCTTTATAAATGCGTTTTCTTCGTTATTTCTCATCCGATTGATGCGAAAAATCTCTCAAAATGTGCTTAATAGTTTCCTTTATATTCGGCGAAAATTTGAGAGGTCTTGAAGAATTTTGATTTTTCAAGTATTTTCCTCCGGGTTATTCTAATGGGGATTTTTGAAATTTCTAAAATTCATAAAACAAAAAGTTACCACCCGATAATGCCACAAAACTATACAGATCTAAGTTAGATGAGGAACCATGAAGAAAAAAAGTTTGAAGTTGATAGCTGTAGCCGTTTGACTTGTGGAGAACCGACAAAAAAACATTAAAAAAAAAAACGAAAAAAAAAAAACATAAAAACGAACACCAATTTTTTTCAGTATGTCAAATTGAATCCTCGCTAAAGCTCGTCTAAAAAAAGATATATTGAAAAGAAGTGAAACTTGGATTTTTGGACCGTTACGAAATGTCAATAGGTCTGACAATTTAAGTGGTTGAATAATAGGTTCACTGAGTCTACGCCATTGATGCAAAGCCTACCAACATATGAGATGTTGACAAAAAATGACCCATCAAATATCACATATGTATTACATATGTGATGATTGCAATTTACTAATAATGTATTTTTTTTAATAATTTGATTTGATAATATGTTATGACCTTGAATTCAGGCCCACGTATATTCTATGATTCAGTCTGGTATATTGAACAAAGTGGAACACGGATTTTAAGATCGTCCACAAATTTGAATAAATCTGTCAATTCAAGTTGTAATAGAATAAGTCCACCAACTCAATCCGTCATCTGTGATGCAAAGCCGTTCAACATCAAAGATATGTCGGAAATAGACGCATCAAACCTCACATAACTTATATAATAATCGCAATTTACAAATAATGTTCCTTTAAATAACCGATTAATAGTGATTTGTATAATGAAGTGAAAGTTGTAACAATCCTCAGGCCCAAACTGAGAATTGTTTGTACACCCCTTCATGCTGAAGCTGAACTCCCGTCAGTTCCATTTGAGTTTTCCACAGAATATAGATACAGATTTCTCGACACAAAAGATTAGAGACATCTTTGTTATCCAGTGAGCTCGTTTGCTGGGGTAGGAATTACAAAGTAATCATCGCTAAAGCAAATCCAGTAAAAATATTGTGCAAACCTCTCTCTACTTCTATACAATTAGTAATATTTACCGTGATAATAGTCTATAACTTTATAACAGCTATTATCCTAGCTTCTTTGCTCATAATGAAATATTCAGTTCTTAATTTACTTGTTGATTTATTTTGATGAAATAATAATCAGGAATCCACTTGGATGGTTTAACACGGTATAATTAGTTATTTGTTAGAGAGCGTTTATATATTAGTAATATAGGCTACATATGAAAAAGTTTACGAAAAAATTGTTTCATCAGAATTAAAGGGGAAATAGTCTACGTTATTCGGATGATAAAATTAAGTCCGAACGCAGACAGAACTCAAAACAGTCCGAGTTGGAAAAAACTCTTTTCAGACAAATTAATATTTTTGGAATGAAAATGTTTATTTGAGTGATAGCAGAGACCTTATAGAACTTTGTCTGTATATTTTTTCCTAATCAATTTTGAGAAATATATCCTCTCAAAGTTTCTAAAAAAAATACGATAAGATCAGGCTGGGCGGGAACATTTGAAAGATAAAACCTCTCCAAATGAGATAACATTCTTTTTCAATGTGTACACATGAATTATACACATTATCACCATTTTGTAGGCAATTTGAATCAGCCGTTCTGAAGAAAGAAATGAAATATCAACTTTTCTCATTCATCAATTAAAATTGAAATAATAGCAGAATTATGTTGCCAAGATTCACTGCTTTCTAGATTCGATATTTGCCCATCAATGTAGTATTCTCTATATGCGTCAAGGTGTGTGGAATATCAGAGTCGATAAAGTAGCAATGGTAGAACTACTTTAACGACTCAATTATAACACTTCATTCAGATATCTCGCATATTCTGCGTTTGCCTATAGGTATAGTTATACAAAACACATATTCCAAGGATTTTGTTACTGATATTTTCGTTCGATTGAAATAAGGTTGAATATAAATTATATATTTCAAATCCCTCACATTTTAATCCTCAATGACAGAGTTGAATGTTTCTCTGGGTTGTGT
Organism: Brachyptera risi; assembly: GCA_964007535.1. Classification (NCBI taxonomy): domain Eukaryota; kingdom Metazoa; phylum Arthropoda; class Insecta; order Plecoptera; family Taeniopterygidae; genus Brachyptera; species Brachyptera risi. The sequence continues at coordinate 46,878,253 of OZ023330.1, read as the reverse complement.
CGCAGTTTTTTTTGTTTTGTTTTATTATTGGGTTATAATGACTCACTGTGATGATTACTAAGATCTATTCATACAAATATCATACAATAATATCCATATTATATTATATAATATATATAATATTATATATAATATCTATCATACAATACGCAAACTCATTAATTCTGTCAGAATCCGAAAAAGCAAAAGTTTGGAAACGAAACATATAACTTATTGAATAGCATTTGTTTTTCAAAACAAGACGAATCTATCTTTGAATATGACTCATCATACATTTCATCATACACAACCAAAGTTCTCACCATTTTCCTACAAATTAATTGTATTTCTGATCGACAAATGCTGAAAGAAAAGGCTTTGTGTCGACCAGTGAACGGTTGAGCGAGTCTTGGGCGAACCCCCAACTCGGGGTGGCTGGCGGGGGGGGGATGGGGGAGGGGGGGGGGGAGGGGAAATGCCAGCGAACAGGCTGACCTTTCTTTTTTATACGCTCAAAACTCTACCCCCTTGTGAATTGTGACACAATTCAAAGATAATTACTTTTTTTTTTTGTGAAACATTAAACTACAATCAACGCTGATATCGTGCGAGTAAATGTCAGCGGAACAAAACTTTAATTAAATGTTTCGTTATCTCCGTGTCAGAGCAGCTTGTTGTTGGATGAGCGAAGCGAAGACTCAATTACACTATACTGAAAAAAAGTCCCTGTTTTTTGTTTTGTTTTTTTGTTCGCGCTCCACAGGTCAGACAAAAATTCAAAATCAGTTGAAACTTGGCAGACACATGAACCCCTATATGACTTGATGCTGTATAGTTTTGAGGAACGATCGGTTGAACAACTTATGAGAAAACTCATTCCAAAGTTTTCAAAAATCTCATTAGAATAACCCAGAGGAAAACATTCGTGAAAAATATTTCATCTGAGAGGATTCAAATTCTCAGAGAATTTCAATCTGATAATGATACACATTCTTCCGAACTTTTATTCAAATCGGATCAGTCGTTTCGATGTAAAAAAATATATAATGTTATTTGTGTCAATTATTCAAAGCTATTAAGATACCTATTAAATCAAAGCAACAAGTGTCACCACTTGATTGTAAACGATTAAAACAAAGCCTTCTTCATTATTATATGAATTATTAGTGGAAAATAAGATGGCAGTGATGTGATGGTTTGGATCTCAAGGTGTATATATATATATATATATATATATATATATATATATATATATATATAATAACCAATCCAAAGATAAGTTGATATGTTCCAGCTCATCCATCAACGCGGAAACACATAACGCGTTTGCCTAGTGATAAAATAACGAGGGATAATGTGATCAGTTTCTCGATTTTAATGGTTCCATATCCCACTGATTCTGATTCGGATATTCGTCTATGGTATAACATTGATCATACCATTGGTATAACGTGAGTATTTTTTTTTTTTTTTTTTTATATTGGGTTTTAACGACGCACTGTAATGATGACTAAGATCTATTGGCGTCGGA
>OZ023330.1:46864243-46871743 GCA_964007535.1 Brachyptera risi | reverse complement strand
AAATTGAAATTTTGTGTGAAGTTGAATAACATCTTGATACACATTTCTGGAAATTCTCAGCTTGATCGGGTCAGCCAGTTTGAAGAAAAAACATGAAATGTGCTAAATTGGTACCATTCGAAGCCGTTTTTTACCCATTTATAACTAAAATGTTACCCAATTGGCGAATTTAAGCAAAAGTTTGGCAATGAAGTCGACATACTATTACTCTCCGCTCGTCTAACAACGCGTATATAGCGTTTTCCTAGTTAAAAATCACTCGAATCTGGTGAAACTATATAGAGGTGAATTGTAAAGAAAACCTAGTTAATCTGCATCATTATAGAGATGATCATTTATTCATAACGGCTGTTGATCTCCACGATGAATGACCTTGAAGGTCCAACACAGTATACATTCAGATTCATAATCGCTGAAAGTGAAGACAATTGTTATGCAATCATGGTTATGAAATCAAATATGCAGTTGGTGATGGAAAAATGAGGCTAAATGGTGATTCTTCCGAATGGAAAAAGTTATAATTGTATATAATATTATACATAGTGATGTTTTTTGAGTCACTCATGATATGATTTTTTGTTTTAATTTTCTCCTGAGAATTCATAACATAATTTCTGTCCCACTACTATACCATGTCCCATTATGGCATCGGTCCATTCAAGCAAGATGGGATAAAATCATAGGAATTTGAAATGTTTCAAATGAATTGATTCAATCAAATGTGTTAAAACTACTGGGAAAACGCCATATATGCGTTGTTAGACTAGGAAAACGCTATATACGCGTTGTTAGACGAGCGGAAAGTAATAGTGTGTCGACTTCATTGCCAAACTTTTGCCTATATTCGCCAATTGGGTAACATTTTAGTTATAAATGGGTAAAAACTGCTTCGAGTGGTACCAATTTAGCACATTTCTTGTTTTGTCTTCAAAATGGCTGACCCGATCAAGCTGAGAATTTCCATAAATGTGTATCAAGATGTTATTCAACTTCACACAAAATTTCAATTTTTTGAAAATTAAATTTTTTCAATTTTTTTCCGCCGTGTTATTCTGATGGGTATTTTTTAAATGTCTAAAATTCATTAAAATAAAAGTTAGCACCCGATAATGCCACAAAACTATACAGATCTGAGCTAGATGAGGAACCATAACCTGGCATTACGGGACGTCAAAATAGTGTTTTGTTCGATTCCTGGTCATGTGGGCATTCAGGGCAATGAGATCGCAGATAAGGCAGCTAAAGATGCTACGTCGAGAAATTTTGTCGATGAACCACTCGTTCCATTTTTTGATTTGAAATTCCATTCCAAACTGTTATTCAAAAATAAATGGCAATCAGAATGGAACAGAGAAATAAACAACAAGCTTCATGATATCAAACCTACTATTGAACTTTGGGATTCCTCGATTCGAGGGTCCCGAAGAGAAGAAGTAGTTCTCGCACGTATGCGAATTGGGCATTCACTGCTCACGCATGCATTTTTATTCACTCCTGAGAAAATTCTACCACTTTGCGACACTTGTGATGAGGTGTTGACCATAAAACATATATTATTGAAATGTACCAAGTATAACAATATCAGACAACAATCTATCATTTGAAGACTCAATTTCCAATGTTTTGGCCGATGATAGTAATGCTATCAACAAAGTATTCATTTTCGTACATCAAACTGATTCGATAGATAAAATTTAAAATTTGATCGAACTGACATAGTAATTTATTAACATTAATTTCGAGTAATTATATCCGAAACAATCAGAATGAAAATGGGTGATGAAATGACCACGTTGTCGGAGGTCACCCACAAATGGGGATGGGTTTTGGTCGGTAAGAACCCGACACTCCCCACAAGTCAACCTGTGGGGGTCTTATGCAAGATTTCCCCTCCTCACAAAAAAAAAAAAAAAAAAAAAGGAACCATGATGAAAAAAAGTTTGAAGTTGATAGCTGCAGCCGTTTGACCAGTGGAGAACCGACAAAAAACATAAGAAAAATAAAAAATAAATAAAAACGAACACCAATTTTTTTCAGTATGTCAAATTGAATCCTCGCTAAAGCTCGTCTAATAAGTATTTTTTAAATTTCGAAAATTCATAAGCATTAAAGTTACCACCCGATCATGCCACAAAACTATACAGATCTAATTTAGATGAGGAAGCATAATGAGAAAAAGTTTTAAATTGATAGCTGTAGCCGCTTGACCTGTGGAGAACCGACAAAAAAACATGAAAAAAAAAAAAAAACGAACACCAATTTTTTTCAGTATGTCAAATTGAATCCTCGCTGAAGCTCGTCTAAAAATACCAGCTTCCAATGCACGCAATAACACACAACTCGACTTTAGTTATGCCAGACCGTGGTTTCGAGTTTTCATGGATTGCGGTGTGACATTTGAGGGCGATGTGGGAAGCCCCCCCCCCCCCCTCCCCCCCCCCAGGAAACTCTTCGTGGTGACACGTTGGAAGGTGGCGGTTGAGGTAAAGAAGGTGAGGTGTGACCTTTACAGAGAATACATCATTTCACACTGGCATGATACAATAACACACTTCCATGTGACGGCATCAAGAAGACAGAAGAGGTTGACCCTTACCTAATAATCCACTTGCTAGTGCAAGCTAGCCCCAAGAGGCTATAGGACTTTCATTGGTTGATATTTATCAAGAGAGCTACCTGGACCCCTATTCCTGAGATAAATGAGATGTGAGAAAAATAAAAATGAGTGAGAAAACGACCATCTCATTTAAAATGGCCGATTGGTAGTGGTAAATTGGCCATTTTAAGTGAGATAATTGTTTTCTCCCTCACTTTTATTTTTCTCACATCTCATTTATAACAGGGATAGGGGTCCTGTCATGGTATCGTGTCTTGTCTCTGTGTATTTGAAATCCTAGCCCTGCTTATGAGGTGGGCTTCAGAATGTGATAAATTATTCAGTCCAAGAGACCGTGACTTTGTTCTTATAATAATACATTGCCATTGTTGGTAGCTTTTTTAATCAACATCAACCAATCAAAGTCATAGCCTCTTGGAGCTAGCTAGCCTTGGCTCGTTGTTTCAAGTGGATTATTAGGTTAGGTTTCAGGAGGCCAAGTCTTTGAAATCTATTTTCAATGAAAGCGCCCAAAACATCGCTTAAGAGTCCATGGGAGTCGATATGGGCCCGGTATTATTAGCAACGTGGGAGTAGCTCTAATTGGCAGATGAGAGATTGTTATCAGCATGGTTACGTGTGATATTTGTTCTCACTATCTCTCGGATAGTTGCTAACTGGACTTGGTAATGTCGGGCCTTGGCGAAATATCAGTTTTTTGGTGATAACTTTCGGACAGTTTGAGATATACCAATTCTAATACGCGAGGAAACACAGCTATTATTAATGTCTGCAAGATGATATAGAATTTGACTAGGCCTATGTATAACTCATCACGCATATTTCTCGATATAAGTTGAATAGTTACTAGTTAGACGAGCGGAAAGTAATAATATGTCGACTTCTTTGCCAAACTTTTGCCTAAATTCGCCAATTGGGTGACATTTTAGTTATAAATGGGTAAAAACTGCTTCGAGTGATACCAATTTAGCACATTCCATGTTTTTTCTCCAAAATGGCTGACCCGATCAAGCTGAGAAGTTCCAGAAATGTGTATCAAAATGTAATTCAACTGCACACAAAATTTCAATTTTTTTGAAAATAAAAATATTTTTCTTTTTTTCCGCCTTGTTATTCTAATGTGTATTTTTGAAATTTCTAAAATTCATTAAAATGAAAGTTACCACCCGTTAATGCCACAAAACAATACAGATCTAATCTAAATGAGGAACCATTATGAAAAAAAGTTTGGAGTTGATAGCTGTAGCCGTTTGACCTGTGGAGAACCGAAAAAAAAAAAAAAAAACATAAAAACGAACACCAATTTTTGTCAGTATGTCAAATTGAATCCTCGCTGAAGCTCGTCTAATAACTCATACCATTTCGAAGGTATTAAAAATAGCCTGTATTCTCCATATTGGGTCTGATTTTCACTCCGAATTTCCCTCGGGACGACCGACGAAGTTTCAGCCGAAATTTTGTAACCGGTTTTCTACTCCGTTTTTCTTGACAGAACGTTTTCGTGTTGACAACCACGGTTTCTTTCAATTCAAATGTGTAACCCTTCAACAATGTTGGCGAGCATTTACGCTCATCCAATGAATACTTGAATGTTTTTCAATTATGTAAATCTTCACCAGGGGAATGTATCGATTCAGAAATCAGAATACATTATCGATTTATTTGTTGAGGCTCCAAATCGATTATGATTGGAAAATTTGAGACCAAGTGGAGAAGTGGAGTGAAAATTGATGTTCATGGCTGATGGCCTCGCTTGGTAACCTCAAACTCAAATTACACCCAGCCAGCACCAACTTGACAAACGCACGAGAATTACAAAAACGGTATTTTCGAAGTGTACAAAAATAAGAGAATCGACTAAAATCTATCAATCGCTTTTCTGCATAATCGATTAATCGAATCGATTGAATCGATTCGATGCCCTTCCGTAGTTTGTTACCGTTTTGGACAAAGAATATGATAATGAGTAAAATGTGAAGCCATTATAAATGATGGAAGAAAAAACCCGAATAAGTGACCAAAATTCAGAAATGCTACAGATAAATTAGGTAAAAATGTAAGTCTTTTCAATAACAGAAGATCACAGGATGCACAATTGACCTTCGAATATGCAATGAAGTTGTCCATGGGATCACGTTGCAACTTAAAGAGTCCACCGGAGTCGATTTAGCGAAATATCATTTTTTTTTGTAATAACTTTCTAACGTTATGCGATATCAAAATTCTAACACGCAAGAAACACAGATGATTATAATATAGCTTCAAGATGATATAAGTTATAACTTTATTCAAGTCATGTCACATAACTGTGTTGGCAAGCGTATACAGCTACAAAATATGTATTTTTTTAGCTAAATACGCTTGACAGTTATGCAAGATTACTCGAATAGTTATAACTTATATCATCACCAAGCTATTATAATTATCTGTGTTTCTCGCGTGTTAAAACTCCGATATCTCATCCCGATCAAAAGTTATCACCAAAAAGCTGTTTTTTCGCTAAATTGACTAATACAACTCACAAGTCAATCTATGTATTCAAGTCTCTATTGATTGGAGTTTATATTATTGCCTTCTTTCATTTATTTTAATCTGACTTGGTTTTTACATTATATTCTTGTTATTTGACTGCGAATTCAAAATGTATAGAAAAATGTATTTAAAAATGTAATGTAATACATTCAACTTTGACACCGTCAATGTCTGCATAACAATATGAAACAGGTCTCATTCAAAAACTCATAAATACGATTTAGTTAATTACGTTACATTTTTTCCATCTTCAAGTGTATACAGCTTTATTTTCCTCATTTAAAAATGGCTCCAGAATCCATTATATCAGTGATTATATGCTGTAAGAAGCTTTCATAAGTGATGTTCCCGATGGGTTTAAATCCATTGTTAACTAAAAAAACGAAGCGCTTATAAAGAATACATTCTGGTTGGCTATACATTTAAAAAGTAAGAGGATTTACTCCACAAAATATGAGATTGCCATTTTATATATGGGAAAAAGTATGAAGGTAACATTAAAATCTGTACCGACAACCTATGAGAGGGTGAAAATAATGAAAGTTGAAACAAAAATGTATCTCGTTAAATATCTGTCCCCCCTTCCCTCTCACTCTCTCTCTTTCCTAATATGACATTATTGCATCACATCATCTTGACATTGCTGGTCCTACCGGCACATGTAGCTGAGTGGTTAGCTCACTTGCTTCATGTAACCCGGGAGGTGAAGGGACATATCGGACCCGGTTCGATCCCTGCCACCGTCCATCTTTATACAGGGTTTTTTCGTGGTTTCTCTCTGTAGTCTAGGCTAATGCCGGGATGGTTCCCACTATATGGGCCACGACTGCTTCCTTCCCACTATCCTTTCCATTACCCATAAAACCTTCATCTCATCTTCCCATCATCTCATCAATCATTCATCCGACGCCAATAGATCTTAGTAATCATTACAGTGTGTCGTTAAAAACCAATATAAAAGAAAAAAAAAAAAAAAATTGTTGGTCCATGGGAAAAAACATCGAAAACAATTGGATATAAGTGATAAAGAAACGGAATCAAATGTGAATAAATATGAATTGATCAATCTTAATAGGGGGATGAGAAAAATAAATAAATAATTCAAAAGTGGAAGTGCAAAGCTTAAAAACGTGTGTGGCTACAAATATCAAATTATGTTCGATATAGTGATCTGGGGTGGGGGGACCACGTGTAGCCAAAATATCATAAAAACTTAATTCGAATTTTGTAATGAGGCAGTTCAGAGGGGTACGGAGAGAAGTTTTGAAGAGAAGTTAAACCTCTCCCACCTCCCTCTCTGTCTTCCCCTCTCTCTCCCTCTCTCACTCTCTCTTCCGTAATATGACATTATGGCATCACTTCGTTTTGACATTGTTAGTCCATAAAAAAAAAGTCACTCGCTGTACAAACAAACAAAATATTGTAATCATTGTAAAAGGTTAGCTACTTGTATTACATAGTTAATCTATACAAGGCACATAAAAGGCCGAGCATTGGACGCAATGATTAACCGTGCATTGAATGGAAGCACGGACCATGACGACAACTCCCCCCTCCCTTTTCATTTCTTTAAAGGGCTTTGAGGGGTGATTTAATGGATGATGATGTAAGGGCGGAACCTCTGGGGGGGGGGGTAGGGGGAAGGGGGGTGTCTTGTTTCCCGCAGGTCTCAAGTGTGCATCATTTAATTTCCCATTGTAAACAAAAGGTGCGGCGATCAAACAGTGTGCTGTACATACCGACCGGGTTTGCTCACCGTTATTTGGTTTCTAATCAACTCAGCGCAGCTAATGTATGTACTTTGGAACGAATGTTGGAGACTTGTGGAGTAATTATTGTTGTTAATTCGAATTGGATTGAAAAGTGGTTGTAAATATATGTGATAGATTTCGATCTTTTTTTTTATTTCGAAGATATTGTCTAAGAAATGGTATTCACTAATAACCGTTTAATTGTTATATATAAATCTTTAGACCATATCGATCTCTGACTCCAAAGTGTACATGATATTATTCGATGAGAAATATATGGAACAGAATAATGAAACAAAATTGAATGACTGAATATTGAAATGATAAAAAGTGGAATGGTATCTAACAAATGAACGCCAACAGACAATTGACACGTGATGACACGTGACAATTGAAAGAAAAAAATGAATGTGAACGTTGATGGATGGTGATTGGTTGATGAATGGTTCCTGAATATTCGAAAGAAATCCTTCAGCACTGTCATTCTATTCTACAATTCCGAAGAATTATCTTTCAGAAAACGTTAAAAAAAATCAATAAAACATGACATTATACTAGAAATAAAATATAAAACTGAAGATACACTGAAATACTGAATAA
>OZ023330.1:46839547-46859043 GCA_964007535.1 Brachyptera risi | reverse complement strand
CGTCAAGGTGTGTGGAATACCAGAGTCGATAGAGTAGCAAAGGTAGAACTACTTTAACGACTCAATTATAACACTTTATTCAGATATCTCGCATATTCTGCGTTTGCCTATAGGTATAGTTACAAAACACATATTCCAAGGATTTTGTTACTGAGTTTTTCGTTCGATTGGAATAAGGTTGAATATAAATTATATATTTCAAATCCCTCACATTATAATCCTCTATGACAGAGTTGAATGTTTCTCTGGGTTGTGTCACATTTTTTTTTTTTTTTCATTGTGTTATAACGACGCACTGTAATGATTACTAACATCTAATCATACAAATATCATACAATAATATATGAAATATATTATATAATATATATAATATTATATATAATATCTATCATACAATACGCAAACTCATTAATTCTGTCAGAATCCGAAAAAGCAAAAGTTTGGAAACGAAACATAACTTATTGAATGGCATTTGTTTTTCAAAACAAGACAAATCTATCTTTGAATATGACTCATCATACATGTCATCACACACAACCAAAACTCTCACCATTTTCCTACAAATTAATTGTATTTCTGATCGACAAATGCTGAAAGAAAAGGCTTTGTGTCGACTAGTGAACGGTTGAGCGAGTCTTGGGCGAACCCCCAACTCGGGGTGGCTGGCGGGGGGGGGGGGGGGGGGGGGGGGAGGGGAAATGCCAGCGAACAGTCTGACCTTTCTTTTTTATACGCTCAAAACTCTACCCCCTTGTGAATTGTGACACAATTCAAAGATAATTACTTTTTTTTTTTTGTGAAACATTAAACTACAATCAACGCTGATATCGTGCGAGTAAATGTCAGCGGAACAAAACTTTAATTAAATGTTTCGTTATCTTCGTGTCAGAGCAGCTTGTTGTTGGATGAGCGAAGCGAAGACTCAATCACACTATACCGAAAAAAAAGTGCCATTTTTTTTGTTTTTTTGTTTTTTTGTTCGCGCTCCACAGGTCAGACAAAAATTCGAAATCAGTTGAAACTTGGCACACACATGAACCCCTATCTGACTTGATGGTGTATAGTTTTGAGGAACGATCGGTTGAACAACTTCTGAGAAAACTCATTCCAAAGTTTTCAAAAATCTCATTAGAATAACCCAGAGGAAAACATTCGTGAAAAATATTTCATCTGAGAGGATTCAAATTCTCAGAGAATTCCAATCTGATAGAGATACACATTATTCCGAACTTCCACTCAAATCGGATCAGCCGTTTCGATGTAAAAAAATATATAATGTTATTTGTGTCAATTATTCAAAGCTATTAAGATACCTGTTAAATCGAAGCAACAAGTGTCACCACTTGATTGTAAACGATTAAAACAAAGCCTTCTTTATTATCATATAAATTATTAATGAAAAATATGATGGCAGTGATGTGATGGTTCGGATCTCAAGGTGTATATCTATATATAATAACCAATCCAAAGATAAGTTGATATGTTCCAGCTCATCCATCAACGCGGAAACACATAACGCGTTGGCCTAGTGATAAAATAACGAGGGATAATGTGATCAGTTTCTCGATTTCAATGGTTCCATATTCCACTGATTTTGATTCGGATATTCGTCTATGGTATAACATTGATCATACCATTGGTATAACGTGAGTATTTTTTTTTTTTTTTATATATTGGGTTTTAACGACGCACTGTAATGATGACTAAGATCTATTGGCGTCGGATGAATGATTAATGAGATGATGGGATGATGAGATGAAGGTTTTATGGGTAGTGGGAAGGATAGTGGGAAGGAAGCGGTCGTGGCCTATATTGTGGGAACCATCCCGACATTAGCCTAGACTACATAGGGAAACCACGAAAACCCATGTAAAGATGGACGGTGGCGGGAATCGAACCGGGTGCGATATGTCCCTTCACCTCCCGGGTCACACGAAGCAAGTGAGATAACCACTCAGCTACTGTGGACCGGTACGTGAGTATTCTAATGGATAGGTGAGGCGAATACTCCATTTTATCAAACTAGAAAAAAATGGGTCACTTTTATTTTTCGCGGTCCATATGTCAAACGAAAATACGAATCAAGTTTGAAATTGAAATACAGGAGTGTCCTTATATAGTTCGATATACTGTTTAGTTTTGAGGCGCAATCGGTTGAACCACATCTGAGAAGAATCATTTCAAATTTTTCAAAAAACCCATCTGAATAACTCGGAGAGGAAAATTCGTGAGAAATATTTCCTTCGCAAGAATTTTAATTTTCGCGGAGTTTCAATAGGATGGTGATATACATTACGACGTACTTTGCCTCGAATCAGATCAGCCGTTCTGATGTTCGCCCTTCGAGGATCCCCACAAATTTTACGACATCATCTTTATAGTCGTCAGCTTTGATCTCCAATTTTGTTTTCATTGCATACTATTTTTCATTTTTTCTCCTTTTCAATTTTTGTATGATTTCGTTATCATCATTGAATTATTTCTTTTTTCTACATTTTCCTATTCACACCTAGTCAAATCATATTCATTTCGTTATTCTCTAAAATGTTGCTATCGATAATATTTTTATATTTTATTTAATTGATTTTCATTCTGTGTTTTTGCAATCTTTTAATGTAAGACAGAGTCTTGAATGAAGATACATATATATATATATATATATATATATATATATATATATATATATATATATATATATATATATATATATATATATATATATATATATATATATATATAATATATATATATATATATATATATATATATATATATATATATATATATATATATATATATATATATATATATATATATATATATATATATATATATATATATATATATATATATATATATATATATATATATATATATATATATATAAATATATTTATTTATGAAACAATCAAAGCTATTTCAAGATATCAAATTAAATCCAAGCAACAAGTTTCAATAATTAATTAAAAACGAAAAGAATGAAGCCTCCTATATTATTGGATGAATCGTTCAGAATGAGTGGGCCTAAGGAATGAGACTAGAGGCAGTGACGTAATTCTGAGGATCTCAGGTGGATTTAGGCCGATATAACCAACTATATGTCGATATTAGGTTCTAGCTCATCCATCAACGCGGAAACACATATTGCGTTTTCCCAGTAGAATTTATATGTTTACCAGCACTGAAAGGTTGAATTTCGATTCTGCGGAATCGTTTACATGGATCGTTATTATGGATCGTTTATATGGATCGTTTATATGGAACGTTCATATGGATCGTTAATATGGATCGTTTATATGGATCGTTTATATGGATCGTTCATGGAACGTTTATATGGATCGTTAATATGGATCGTTTATATGGATCGTTATTATGGATCGTTTATATGGAACGTTTATATGGATCGTTAATATGGATCGTTTATATGGATCGTTAATATGGATCGTTTATATGGATCGATCATGGATCGTTTAAATGGATCGTTTATATGGATCGTTTATATAGATCGTTTATATGGATCGTTTATATGGATCGTTTATATGGATCGTTCATGGAACGTTTATATGGATCGTTAATATGGATCGTTTATATGGATCGTTATTATGGATCGTTCATATGGAACGTTTATATGGATCGTTAATATGGATCGTTTATATGGATCGTTAATATGGATCGTTTATATGGATCGTTTATATGGATCGTTTATATGGATCATTTATATGGATCGTTTATATGGATCGTTCATATGGATCGTTCATATGGATCGTTTATATGGATCGTTTATATGGATTGTTTATATGGATCGTCCATGGATCGTTTATATGGATCGTTGATATGGATCGTTTATCTGGATCGTTTATATGGATCGTTGATATGGATCGTTTATATGGAACGTTTATATGGACCGTTCATATGGATCGTTCATATGGATCGTTTATATGGATCGTTTATATGGATCGTTGATATGGATCGTTTATATGGTTCGTTTATATGGATCGTTTAAATGGATCGTTCATATGGATCATTTATATGAATCGTTTATATGGATCGTTCATATGGATCGTTTATATGGATCGTTTATATGGATCGTTCATATGGATCGTCCATGGATCGTTTAAATGGATCGTTTATATGGATCGTTCATATAGATCGTTTATATGGATCGTTCATATGGATCGTTGATATGGATCGTTTATATGGATCGTTTATATGGATCGTTTATATGGATCGCTTATATGGATCGTTCATATGGATCGTTTATATGGATCGTTTATATGGATCGTTTATATGGATCGTCCATGGATCGTTTATATGGATCGTTGATATGGATCGTTTATATGGATCGTTTATATGGATCGTTTATATGGATCGCTTATATGGATCGTTCATATGGATCGTTTATATGGATCGTTTATATGGATCGTTTATATGGATCATTGATATGGATCGTTTATATGGATCGTTTATATGGATCGTTTATATGGATCGTTGATATGGATCGTTTATATGGATCGTTTATATGGATCGTTCATATGGATCGTTTATATGGATCGTTTATATGGATCGTTTATATGGATCGTTTATATGGATCGTTCATATGGATCGTTTATATGGATCGTTTATATGGATCGTTTATATGGATCGTCCATGGATCGTTTATATGGATCGTTGATATGGATCGTTCATATGGATCGTTCATATGGATCGTTTATATGGATCGCTTATATGGATCGTTCATATGGATCGTTTATATGGATCGTTTATATGGATCGTTTATATGGATCATTGATATGGATCGTTTATATGGATCGTTTATGTGGATCGTTTATATGGATCATTGATATGGATCGTTTATATGGATCGTTTATATGGATCGTTTATATGGATCGTTGATATGGATCGTTCATATGGATCGTTTATATGGATCGTTCATATGGATCGCTTATATGGATCGTTCATATGGATCGTTTATATGGATCGTTTATATGGATCGTTTATATGGATCATTGATATGGATCGTTTATATGGATCGTTTATATGGATCGTTCATATGGATCGTTTATATGGATCGTTTATATGGATCGTTTATATGGATCGTTTATATTGATCGTTCATGGATCGTTCATATGGATCGTTTATATGGATCGTTTATATGGATCGTCGATATGGATCGTTGATATGGATCGTATATATGGATCGTTTATATGGATCGTTTAAATGGATCGTTGATATGGATTGTTTATATGGATCGTTTATATGGATCGTTCAAATGGATCGTTGATATGGATCGTTTATATGGATCGTTTATATGGATCGTTTAAATGGATCGTTTATATGGATCGTTCATATGGATCGTTTATTACGCTTATCTTGATTCCTGCTGAAAGCATACCAGCTCCATAATTGGATGATTGATAGCGAAGATTCCATCCTTCTCTTATGGAGCTTATATATTTTTTTTTTTTTTTTTTTTTTAGGCCCAAGCACTGCACAGAATGGGAGGCAGGGTTGACTGATCAACATGAATCTTTTTCTGTCACTCAAACTTATCCAACTTGGAACTGTATAGTTTTGTGGTCGAATCGGTTGGACCATCAGTTTGGAGAAATACCATCTCAAATTTTCTAAAAACCCCATAAGATTGGGCCGGGCAAGAAAATTTGAGAAATGGAATCTCTCTCTCAAAAAAATCTCTGGGCGTGTAATCATGTAATATACACATTGTCACAATTATGTATTGAATTCGAATCAGCAATTTTGGAGGAAATGATTTAATAATAGGTTTTTATCCATAAAACAAATAGAAATGATAGCCGAATTTTGTCGCCAAGATCCTGTTTTCTGGATTCTAGATTTGCCCAGCAATGAAGTATTTTTTGAATGCGTCAAGGTGTGTAGAATATCAGATTCGATGAAGTAGCAAAGATAGAACTACTCTAACGACTCTGTTTGTACCTTTTCCAGATCTCGCACATCTTACAACGCACATGCTGCGTTTGCCTAGTTATTTTTCACTAGTCAAACGCGAAATATGCGTTGTAATATGAGTGAAATATCTGAATAAGGTATGAAAGTCCTTGAAGTAGTTTTACCCTTGCTACTTTATCGACTCTGGTATTCTACACACCTTGATATCTGAATAAGCTATAAAAGTCGTTAAAGTAGTTCTACTCTTGCCACTTCATTGACTCTGGTATTCTACACACCTTGACGCATATAAAAAATACTTCATTCTTGATCAACTCTTGAATCTAGAAAGCAGTGAATCTCGACAACTTAATTCTGTCACAATTTTTATGATATATTTGATGGATATTATCAGTTTTTTTTTTTTTCTTCAAAACGGCTGATTGGAATTGCATACAAAAGCGTGATAATGGGAAAATTCATGTATACACATTTAGAGAAAATTTCATCTCATTTGGAGAGATTTTATTTTTCAACATTTTCCGCCCAGCCAAATCTTATGAGGTTTTTAGAAACTCTGAGATGATATTTCTCAAAATCAGTCCGACCGATTCCTTTCAAAAACTATACAGTTCTAAGTTGGATGAGTTTGCGTGTATAAAAAAGTTTCATGTTGATCAGTCAACCCCTGCGACCTGTGGAGAGCTTACAAAAAAAAAAGAAAAAAAAACACACAGACAAAGCCCTATAAGAGTAGGATGGAGACTTCGCTACGCTCATCAATCACCAGTTGATCTTATTTTTTCAAGTATGTCTATTAAAATTCAAGTGTCACTTAATTATCAACAGTATATTGTTTGATTGCAATATTATTTCGACCACTTTCATGTATATTTTTCATCCCATATATTGTTATTCTGTATAATGGCAACCTTTATTCGAACGCAGAGTCTCAATTTTCCAAATAGAGATATGTGAAGAATAGATATGATTAGACGAGCTTTAGCAAGGTTTCAATTTGACATACTGAAACAAATTGGTGTTCGTTTTTATGTTTTTTTTCATGTTTTTTTGTCGGTTTTCCACGGGTCAAACGGCTACAGCTATCAACTTCAAACTTCTTTTCATCATGGTTCCTCATCCAGCTTAGATCTGTATAGTTTTGTGGCATTATCGGGTGGTAACTTTTATTTTCATCAATTTTAAAAATTTCAAAATACTCGTTGGAATAACACGGCGTAAAAAAATCAAAACATTTTTATTTTCAAAAAAACTGAAATTTTGTGTGAAGTTGAATAACATCTTGATACACATTTCTGGAAATTCTCAGCTTGATCGGGTCAGCCAGTTTGAAGAAAAAACATGAAATGTGCTAAATTGGTACCACTCGAAGCCGTTTTTACCCATTTATAACTAAAATGTTACCCAATTGGCGAATTTAAGCAAAAGTTTGGCATTGAAGTCGACATACTATTACTCTCCGCTCGTCTAACAACGCGTATATAGCGTTTTCCTAGTTAAAAATCATTCGAATCTGGTGAAACTATATAGAGGTGAATTGTAAAGAAAATCAAGTTAATCTGCATCTTTAGAGATGACGGCTGTTGATCTCCACGATGAATGACCCTGAAGGTCCAACACAGTATGAATTCAGATTTATAATCGCTGAAAGTGAAGACAATTGTTATGCAATCATGGTTATAAAATCAAATATGCAGTTGGTGATGAAAAAATGAGGCTGAATGGTGATTCTTCCGAATGGAAAAAGTTATAATTGTATATAATATTATACATAGTGATGTTTTTTGAGTCACTCATGATATGATTTTTGTTTTAATTTTCTCCTGAAAATATATAACATAATTTCTGTCCCACTACTATACCATGTCCCATGATGGCATTGGTTCATTCAAGCAAAATGTGATAAAATCATAGACATTTGAAATGTTTCAAATGAATTGATTCAATCAAATGTGTTAAAACTACTGAGAATACGCCATATATGCGTTGTTGGACTAGGAAAACGCTATATACGAGTTGTTAGACGAGCGGAAAGTAATAGTATGTCGACTTCATTGCCAAACTTTTGCCTATATTCGCCAATTGGGTAACATTTTAGTTATAAATGGGTAAAAACTGCTTCGAGTGGTACCAATTTAGCACATTTCTTGTTTTGTCTTCAAAATGGCTGACCCGATCAAGCTGAGAATTTTCATAAATGTGTATCAAGATGTTATTCAACTTCACACAAAATTTCAATTTTTTGAAAATTAAATTTTTTCAATTTTTTTCCGCCGTGTTATTCTGATGGGTATTTTTTAAATGTCTAAAATTCATTAAAATAAAAGTTAGCACCCGATAATGCCACAAAACTATACAGATCTGACCTAGATGAGGAACCATGATAAAAAAAAGTTTGAAGTTGATAGCTGCAGCCGTTTGACCTGTGGAGAACCGACAAAAAACATAATTTAAAAAAAAAAAAACATAAAAACGAACACCAATTTTTTTCAGTATGTCAAATTGAATCCTCGCTGAAGCTCGTCTAATAAGTATTTTTGAAATTTCGAAAATTCATAAGCAATAAAGTTACCACCCGATCATGCCACAAAACTATACAGATCTAATTTAGATGAGGAAGCATAATGAGAAAAAGTTTTAAATTGATAGCTGTAGCCGCTTGACCTGTGGAGAACCGACAAAAAAAACATGAAAAAAAAAAAAAAACGAACACCAATTTTTTTCAGTATGTCAAATTGAATCCTCGCTGAAGCTCGTCTAAAAATACCAGCTTCCAATGCACGCAATAACACACAGCTCGACTCTAGTTATGCCAGACCGTGGTTTCGAGTTTTCATGGATTGCGGTGTGACATTTGAGGGCGATGTGGGAAGCCCCCCCCCCCCCAGGAAACTCTTCGTGGTGACACGTTGGAAGGTGGCGGCTGAGGTAAAGAAGGTGAGGTGTGACCTTTACAGAGAATACATCATTTCACACTGGCATGATACAATAACACACTTCCATGTGACGGCATCAAGAAGACAGAAGAGGTTGACCCTTACCTAATAATCCACTTGCTAGTGCTAGCTATGACTATCAATAACGTAACGGGATAAGCAACATGGCGTGAGTCCTATCCTTTCAACATTAGGCCGTTTTCACCATGATGGAATCAGCGCTTTCGTGTACATTTCTGAGATTCGCAATTTCAAATCAAATCGTAATTAGGCTCGTATTTCAGTGTATAGTACATAGTCATATACTTGCATTGTTCCTGACCTTTCTCGTAGATGATGAGTAACTAGGAAAACGCTATATACGCGTTGTTAGACGAGCGGAAAGTAATAGTATGTCGACTTCTTTGCCAAACTTTTGCCTGCTTTCGCCAATTGGGTGACATTTAAGTTAGAAATGGGTAAAAACTGCTTCGAGTGGTACCAATTTAGCACATTTTATGGTTTATCTTCGAAATGGCTCACCCGATCAAGTTGAAATTTTTTGAAATGTGTATCAAAATGTAAATCAACTTCACGCGGAATTTCATTTTTTCTGAGAATAAAAATATTTTCTTTTTTTTCCGCCATGTTATTCAAATGAGCATTTTTGAAATTTCTTAAATTCATAAAAAAAATTTACCATCCGATAATGCCACAAAACTATACAGATCTAAGTTAGATGAGAAACCATTGGGAAAAAAAGTTCGAAGTTGATAACTGTAGCCGTTTGACCTGTGGAGAACCGAAAAAAGAACATAAAAAAAAATGAAAAAAAAACGAGCACCAATTTTTTTCAGTATGTCAAATTGAATCCTCGCTAAAGCTCGTCTAATAACTCATACCATTTCTGAGGTATCAAAAATGGCCTGTTTTCTCCGTATTGGGTCTGATTTTCACTCCGAATTTCCCTCGGGACGACCGACGAAGTTTCAGCCGAAATTTTGTAACCGGTTTTCTACTCCGTTTTTTCTACTCCGTTTTTCTTGACAGAACGTTTTCGTGTTGACAGCCACGGTTTTTTTCAATTCAAATGTGTCACCCTTCAACAATGTTGGCGAGCATTTACGCTCATCCAATGAATACTTGAATGTTTTTCAATTATGTAAATCTTCACCAGGGGAATGTATCGATTCAGAAATCAGAATACATTATCGATTTATTTGTTGAGGCTCCAAATCGATTATGATTGGAAAATGTGAGACCAAGTGGAGGAGTGGAGTGAAAATTGATGTTCATGGCTGATGGCCTCGCTTGATAACCTCAAACTCAAATTACACCCAGCCAGCACCAACTTGACAAACGCACGAGAATTACAAAAACGGTATTTTCGAAGTGTACAAAAATAAGAGAATCGACTAAAATCTATCAATCGCTTTTCTGCATAATCGATTAATCAAATCGATTGAATCGATTCGATGCCCTTCCGTAGTTCGTTACCGTTTTGGACAAAGAATATGGCAATGAATCAAATGTGAAGCCATTATAAATGATGGAAGAAAAAAAACGAATAAGTGTCCAAAATTCAGAAATGCTACAGATAAATTAGGTAAAAATGTAAGTCTTTTCAATAACAGAAGATCACAAGATGCACAATTGACCTTCGAATATGCAATGAAGTTGTCCATGGGATCACGTTGCAACTTAAAGAGTCCATGGGAGTCGATTTAGCGAAATATCATTTTTTTTTGTGATAACTTTTTAACGTTATGCGATATCAAAATTCTAACACGCAAGAAACACAGATAATTATAATATAGCTTCAAGATGATATAAGTTATAACTATATTCAAGTCATGTCACATAACTGTGTTGGCAAGTGTATACAGCTACAAAATATGTATTTTTTTAGCTAAATACGCTTGACAGTTATGCAAGATCACTCGAATAGTTATAACTTATATCATCCTCAAGCTATTTTAATTATCTGTGTTTCTCGCGTGTTAAAACTCCAATATCTCATACCGATCAAAAGTGATCACCAAAAAGCTGGTATTTCGCTAAATTGACTACACAACCTACAAGTCAATCCATGTATTCAAGTCTCTATTGATTGGAGTTTATATTATTGCCTTCTTTCATTTATTTTAATCTGACTTGGTTTTTACATTATATTCTTGTGACTTGACTGCGAATTCAAAATGTATAGAAAAATGTATTTAAAAATGTAATGTATAATACATTCAACTTTGACACCGTCAATGTCTGCATAACAATATAGAACAGGTCTCATTCAAAAACTCATGAATACGATTTAGTTAATTACGTTACATTTTTTCCATCTTCAAGTGTATACAGCTTTATTTTCCTCATTTAAAAATCGCTCCCGAATCCTTTATATCAGTGATTATATGCTGTAAGAAGCTTTCATAAGTGATGTTCCCGATGGATTTAAACCCATTGTTAACTAAAAAAACGAAGCGCTTATAAAGAATACATTCTGGTTGGCTATACATTTAAAAAGTAAGAGGATTTACTCCACAAAATATGAGATTGCCATTTTATATATGGGAAAAAGTATGAAGGTAACATTAAAATCTGTATACCGTCAACATATGAGAGGGTGAAAATAATGAAAGTTGAAACAAAAATGTATCTCGTTAAATATCTGTCCCCCCTTCCCTCTCACTCTCTCTCTTTCCTAATATGACATTATTGCATCACATCATCTTGACATTGCTGGTCCTACCGGCACATGTAGCTGAGTGGTTAGCTCACTTGCTTCATGTAACCCGGGAGGTGAAGGGACATATCGGACCCGGTTCGATCCCCGCCACCGTCCATCTTTATACAGGGTTTTTTCGTGGTTTCTCTCTGTAGTCTAGGCTAATGCCGGGATGGTTCCCACTATATGGGCCACGACTGCTTCCTTCCCACTATCCTTTCCATTACCCATAAAACCTTCATCTCATCTTCCCATCATCTCATCAATCATTCATCCGACGCCAATAGATCTTAGTAATCATTACAGTGTGTCGTTAAAAACCAATAAAAAAAAAAAAAAAAATTGTTGGTCCATGGGAAAAAACATCAAAAACAATTGGATATAAGTGATAAAGAAACGGAATCAAATGTGAATAAATGTGAATTGATCACTCTTAATAGGGGGATGAGAAAAATAAATAAATAATTCAAAAGTGGAAGTGCAAAGCTTAAAAACGTGTGTGGCTACAAATATCAAATTATGTTCGATATAGTGATCTGGGGTGGGGGGACCACGTGTAGCCAAAATATCATAAAAACTTAATTCGAATTTTGTAATGAGGCAGTTCAGAGGGGTACGGAGAGAAGTTATGAAGAGAAGTTAAACCTCTCCCACCTCCCTCTCTGTCTTCCCCTCTCTCCCTCTCTCTCTCTCTTCCGTAATATGACATTATGGCATCACTTCGTTTTGACATTGTTAGTCTATAAAAAAAAAGTCACTCGCTGTACAAACAAACAAAATATTGTAATCATTGTAAAAGGTTAGCTACTTGTATTACATAGTTAATCTATACAAGACACATAAAAGGCCGAGCATTGGACGCAATGATTAACCGTGCATTGAATGGAAGCACGGACCATGACGACAACTCCCCCCTCCCTTTTCATTTCTTTAAAGGGCTTTGAGGGGTGATTTAATGGATGATGATGTAAGGGCGGAACCTCTGGGGGGGAGGAGGGGGAAGGGGGGTGTCTTGTTTCCCGCAGGTCTCAAGTGTGCATCATTTAATTTCCCATTGTAAACAAAAGGTGCGGCGATCAAACAGTGTGCTGTACATACCGACCGGGTTTGCTCACCGTTATTTGGTTTCTAATCAACTCAGCGCAGCTAATGTATGTACTTTGGAACGAATGTTGGAGACTTGTGGAGTAATTGGAGTAATTATTGTTGTTAATTCGAATTGGATTGGAAAGTGGTTGTAAATATATGTGATAGATTTCGATCTTTGTTTTTCTTTCGAAGATATTGTCTAAGAAATGGTATTCACTAATAACCGTTTAATTGTTATATATAAATCTCAAGGAGGTTAGATACTAATTATTAGTATCTAACCTCCTTGATAAATCTTTAGACCATATCGATCTCTGACTCCAAAGTGTACATAATATTATTCGATAAGAAATATATGGAACAGAATAATGAAACAAAATTGAATGACTGAATATTGAAATGATAAAAAGTGGAATGGTATCTATAACAAATTAACGCTAACAGACAATAATGATGACACGTGACAATTGAAAGAAAAAAATGAATGTGAACGTTGATGGATGGTGATTGGTTGATGAATGGTTCCTGAATATTCGAAAGAAATACTTCAGGACTGTCATTCTATTCTTCAATTCCGAAGAATTATCTTTCAGAAAACGTTAAAAAAAAAAAAAACATGACATTAAACTAAAAATAAAAAATAAAACTGAAGATACACTGAAATATTGAATAAACGTACTGCAGAACTACATGAGTATGACCCATTCATATCAGGATGGTATGCCTCATATGGGACCGATGGAACTGTTCTGCTTCATATGCCCTGAGCATATCTTCGATTAATTTCATTCAAGACGGGCAACCGATCAATTTTCTAACAATTAGCGAGCTATACTTTCTTATTTTTACAATTTATTGATTATAAATGAACTGTTAGAGACCGGCACAGGTATAGCTGAGTGGTTGCTCCATGCACGTGCTCCATGTGACCCGGGAGGTGAAGGGACATATCGGACCCGGTTTGATCCCCGCCACCGTCCATATTTACAGAGGTGCATCGTGGTTTCCCTCTGTGGTCTAGGCTAATGCCGGGATGGTTCCCATAATATAGGCCACGACCGCTTCCTTTCCACTATCCTTCCCATTACCCATAAAACCTTCATCTCATCATCCCATCATCTCATTGATCATCCATCCGACGCCAATAGATCTCAGTCATCATTACAGCGCATCGTTAAAACCCAATATAAAAAAAAACTGTCAAAACCGGTTGTCCCAATCAATTGATGAATCAGTGTTGATGACTTAATCATCAATTGGAGTACAAAAATATCCTAGGATAATAATAAGTTATCCGCTAATGTTTTCTCAATTGACAACATTGAGACGAGTGACCGAGTGGTTAATACATTGAACCGTCATTCAGAAGGCCGAACTTTGATTCCCGCTATGGTCGACCATCCTGACAGAGGTTTCTCGCGGTTTTCCTCTGTCGTTCAGGCCAATACTGGGATGGTTCCTTAACAACAGGCCACAACCGACTCCTTCTCACTATCCAAAAACACCTGATACAATAACTTTTCATCTCATCATCCCATCATCGACTGACGTCAATAGATCTGTCATCAGCATGATGCATCATTAAACCAAATGTAATTCAAAAAAAAAATCAATTCCCTATGAACACCACGTGGTACAACCGACTCTATAGAAATGATAACATTTCAAGTAGCCTATCGGCCGTATTATAAAATGTATGATGTAATTACATTGATTATCATCAAAAGATGAATATTGAAGAATAATTTCTGACAAATTCTATTCCGTGATCAAATATTAAATATTTGAAAGTAGTATCCTACCAATAAAATGGCTCATATAACCTATAGTTAGCTCTCAAGTCACAAGAACTCTGATTGTCATAGGTCCAGTTATACACATTTTCTGACAAAACCGTATCCCGCTATCAAATATTAAATATTTAAAATTATAGTATTCTACCAATCAAGTGGCTCATATAACTAATAGTTAGCTCTCAAGTCACAAGAACTCCGACTGTCATAGGTCCAGTTATACACATTTTCTGACAAAACCGTATCCCGCAATCAAATATTAAATATTTAAAATTAAAGTATTCTACCAATAAAGTGGCTCATATAACTAATAGTTAGCTCTCAAGTCACACGAACCTCTAATTGTCGTATAATACAGGTTTAATTACTATCGATTGTGCGGATTGATCAGATAATGGCATGTCAAGGCCCAGCTCGAGTGTTTGCTTTGAATTATTGAACAAGTTGTTTGTGTGATTGCGTGACGTGACTTGGAACAGTTAGGCTCCAGCCGTCACGTGTGCCCGCGTTCATTGTGACGATAATAATACAATTATTCATGTTACATAGAATGTACGTATCGGCTGCTTATATTGGATATGAGTATTAAACTGATATGATGGATAATTATTTCCAGGGAAATAATCGGACTGTCTATTACGAAGACTATTTTTCGATAAAAAAAAATATATATAAACATATATATATATATATATATATATATATATATATATATATATATATATATATATATATATATATATATATATTATATATTTATATATATGAATATATATGTATATATATATATATATATATATATATATATATATATATAAATATAAATATATATATATATATATATATATATATATATATATATATATTATATATATATATATATATATATATATATATATATATATATATATATATATATATATATATATATTCATGTATATAAATATATATATATATATATATATATATATATATATATATATTTATATATATATATATATATATGTCTTTATATATATATATATATATATATATATATATATATATATATATATATATATATATATATATTCATATATATATATAAATATATATATATATATATATATATGTATATATATATATATATATATATATATATATATATATTTATATATATATATATATTGATATATATTTATATACATATATATATGTATATATATATATATATATATATATATATATATATATATATATATATATTTATATATATATATACATATATATATATATATATATTCATATATATATATATATATATATATATATATATATATATATATATATATATTCAAATATATATATATATATATATATATATATATATATATATATATTTATATAGTTTGATGAATGAGTTTTCATTGCAAAACTGCCGGCAATATATATATACACAGTGTAACAAGAGCAACAAATGACCAATTATAAGCACAAAAACGTTGTCTCAATAATAGTTATATTATCTTGAAGTGAAATGTTCATCGATATCATTAGGAATGATTACAAATAATCGCATGGTGAATAATTCATACTTCTGAAAGAAATGATCTGAAACACGGTACAATAATGATAAACAAATCAAGTCTAGGTGAGTAAAACAAGTGACAAACTCTTGGACATGGGAGAGTTTGTTTGATAGAGATCTGATAAGGCTGGATTCACAATGCGAACTAATGATTAGTGATTAATGATTAACTAAAGTTGGCAGATACGGAATCAGTGATCACGTTCACACTGTGTTTAATATTAGTGACTGACCTTGAAAGTTAACCAACTTTCAACTTTAGTATTAATCATTAGTTTAATGATAGTTTAGATGATAGTTTTTTTTTTTCACAGGCGCTAAATGACCTCGCTGTCGATGCGCCTTAAAACTCTAATATTCATTCATCATTAGTTTTAATCATTAGTCCGACCAATCGGAAGTCGTGAATTCGAAACGACAGGAAGTCATTCCAAAAGGAAGTTATCCCGCTCGATGAACCGCTCGTTTACAGCCTTCTAACATGTAGATTTCAATTTAAATCTGTCATCTTAACAAAGCTACGACACATGAAAATTAATTCTCATTTCAAGCCTATGTAAATGCTCAGTTTCTTAATTTTAGTATTTAGTATTAGTCACTAATCATTAGTTCGCATTGTGAATCCAGCTTAAGGAAATTAGCTGTTGACCATAGAGGTGATTTCTAAGGATGATAGTTGAACCTCTCAGTAGTCAAAAGTCCACTGAAGTCGATTTAGTGAAATATCATCGATTTGGTTATAGCTTCTTTTTTCTTTTTTTTTTTGGGGGGGGGTGGGTTCAACGACGCACTGTAATGATTACTAAGATCTATCGGCGTCGGATGAATGATTAATGAGATGATGGGATGATGAGATGAAGGTTTTTTATAGGTAGTGGGAAGGATAGTGGGAAGGAAGTGGTCGTGGCCAATATTATAGGAACCATCCCGGCATTAGCCTAGACTACAGAGGGAAACCACGAAAAACCCCTGTAAAGATGGACGGTGGCGGGGATCGAACCGGGTCCGACATGTCACTTCACCTTCCGAATCACGAAGCAAGTGAGCCAACCACTCAGCTACTGTGCCGGCTTATAGCTTCTGAACGATATGAGATATCAAAATTTTTAGACCAAGGATACACATTTATTTTCAATACCTCCAAGATGATATGAGATAACTATCTCTCTCAAACCGCATGACTGCGATAGGTATAGCTCGACTATTATGCAATATCACTCGTATATAGTTATGTACTAGGAAAACGCCATATATGCGTTGTTGGACGTTTGATAGTAATAGTATGTCGACTTTTTTTGCCAAACTTGCCTACATTCGCCAATTGGGTGACATTTAAGTAAGAAATGGGTAAAAACTGCTCCGAGTGGTGCCAATTTAGCACATTTATGGTTTTTCTTTAAATGGAATACCCGATCAAGCTGAAAGTTCTCAGAAATGTGTTTCAGAATGTAAGTCAACTTCACGCAAAATTTAATTTTTTTTTTTCGAAATAAAAATATCTTCTTTTTTTCAACTGTGTTATTCTAATGGGTATTTTTGAAATGTCTAAAATGCATTAAAAAAAAGTTTTTCACCCGATAATGCCACAAAACTATACAGATCCAAGTGGGAAACACAATGAGAAAAAAACGTTTGAAGTCGATAGCTGTAGCCGTTTGACCTGTGAAGAACCGCCAAAAAAGAAGAAAAAACAAACGAACAAACAAACAAACAAAAAAACATAAAAACAAAAAACCAATTTTCTTCAATATGTCAAATTGAATCCTCGCTAAAGCTCGTCTAATTATACTATACCCGAGATATCGGGAGTACCTGTGTTTCTTTTCCATCAGACGTTTGATATCTCATCCCGTTCGAAAGTTATCATCAAAAAACCTGATATTTCGCTGAATCGACTCCCTGGCGTCTCTAGGCCAGCACACTCATGTGATGAACTGTTTGTCTCTTTATTCTGAATTGACCACATGGCAGCTTCTGAGTGATTGTACCAGCTGGGTTGAGATCATAATCATAAACTCTTCCAATGTCATACTACCAATACGATTTCTTTTTTCATTATCATGAATGTTTTTGTGCCTCGCAGTTCAAATTGTTGAAATTAGAAGGGTGTCAATACCCAATTTTTCAATGTTTGATTGGTAATTATTTACTATTTAACTATCAATATTATTATGACTTATCAATTTGAAAAATTTTCTGTATTATGTGTCTTTCAGCCAAAATACTTATTTAGTCAAAGTGTCTTAATACTGGCTTGTATGTTATTAATTTTTTCTTACAATCTTGTACAACTGTCTACTTTTTTCGTTACTTGATGTAACTTGATTGCTTAAAATTAATGGTAATCAAAGAAACCTTTCACTTCGTAAGTTGAATGTAACAAATCACTCAATGTTTTTCTTTTTTCTTTTGACTTCATCTACTTTATTATTTTTAATGTTTGAGAAATACGTCCGAATTTGAATTGTACTTATAATTCACTATTTTAACCCACAGCTAGGTCTTCTTTGAAGGGCTTTGTAGATTTTTTCTGTTCTGATGGTGTTTCTCTTTCTGTATCAGTATATGTGACTAATCAATTTTTTTTTTTAAAATGTAGTAATACCAACCTATTTCATCATAATATAAAGAAGGTGCTCCAACTCGAGTCTTGAAATTGAAATATTCCTGGAGTCAGTTCATAAGTCCAGGGTCCCGATTGCCTGTGGTGCAACTATCGCTTCTATATCGAACTATAGCAAACAATAATGCTCAACAATACTACACAAGGCTCAATAGAATTATTATGTTAGCAGTTGCTTTTGTTTTTTCACGAAAATTATAGATTTTGTTAGTTTAACAATGCTACCGGTACCGTAGCCACTCTTATCTGCATCTAGTTCACGAGGGGATCCGCTAAATCGCGACAGACAATCGGGACCGTTGGCTCTGAACTGACCGCAACAAATCACAAATGCCTTCCATGTTATCAGTATGTGAATTGGAGCACTTTATTATATCATAATAAAACAGGTTGGTATCACTACATTGTGCTCCCAATGTTATACATTGAACCGTGGCTGATGAGATGGGCATGGGAATCAACCAAGGGACAGTGAAAAAGAGAAAATCAAAGTGGTAGAAAGTTTTAAAAATGCAGTTTAAATAGTGTGTAAATGAAGTAAAAAGTTAGTTAATTTTGTTCGCTACCTCAGGTAGGTCACTTAAGAACCATTACAAGTTTTTTTTAGTGTTCTAGTTGAGGACGGAGGGTGCGTTGTGAATATAGCGATCGTCGTGGTTGATGCGAGAAACTTTCCAGTCATGATCAAGTCATTATTCGAAATGTAACAAATGTTTGAGAACAGTTTAAGGGAAGCGGGGCATGAAGATTCAACATGTAAATTTGACCAAGTTTTGAAACATACACCAATTCCTGATTATATTCTCGAATGAAATTACAGTGTTATTCATACTAGGCAAACGCGTTACGTGTTGCCGCG
>OZ023330.1:46687047-46837047 GCA_964007535.1 Brachyptera risi | reverse complement strand
TATATATATATACATATATATATATATATATATATATATGTATATATATATATATGTATATATATATATATATATATATATATATATATATATATATTTATATGTATATATGTATTTATAAATATTTATCTATCTATATATTTATATATATATATATATATATATATATATATATATATATATATATATATATATATATATATATATATATATATACATATGTATAAATATCGTATAAATATATTAATATTATATGTGTGTGTCTTCTTGTGGATCCAAATGATACATTTTTTTATGGTTACAATTCCTAAGAGTTTTGCAATATAGAATATAGAAATAATTAATTGGTTTCCTGTAAATCTTCGAATGATTATCATCCTCATCCTGAAAGGTTACCATGTAGTGTTTAATCGAAACGTTGGTATAGAAATTTCATATCTTAGCTGAGCAAGTTTCTCTCGAAATGCTTTACCCAAGTTCGATGTGCGTTTAAAAGTTTGGTTGTGGGTTAAAAAGTGAAAAAATGATTATATTGAAAGAGTGCCAGTAACTACCGCTAGATGGGGGAGTTTTTCATTTCATAATTTGGACAAAATCTAGTTACATTACACATTTTGGCAAAGGAAATTGGGAGAACTGTAGAATAAAAAGCGAATCAGGATATCTAATATTGATAAGCAAAGTTGAACTTGAGGATGTGCGTTTGTAATTTATGTCTACTATTGTTCGGTAACCGGGAATCAAGCAATGAAAACCATCAAATTATGCACATTTTGACTTGTTATTGCTCCAAATAAAATTATTCTTCAATTTTCGATTAGGCATATCTAATTGGGAGGTCATTGTTCATTCATTGCATTTTCCTGCAAGTCCGTAATGTTTGTAGTTCTTGAGATGTATGTGGCGAAAGTGCACCCTGTAAATCTGTCAAACATGCGGGCTCTTAAAGAATTGACGGTTGTAGATAAAACGCAACATGAGAAATAATTCGGGTTTCTGGAATAGATACGTATATAAATTCCATCACTCACACGGGAAAAACATTCGACAAAATGGGCCATAGCTACGGAGTACAGTGAATTTTCCAACTGTTTTGTGGGGTGGGGCAGGGCGGGGCAGGGCGGGGAAGGGTGGGGCAGGGAGGGGCGGGGAGGGGCAGGGAGGGGCAGGGAGGGGCGGGGGTCGAAATGTATGCAGAGTATTTGGAAATGTATGCAGAGTATTTGGAGACGATGAAGTTTTGCCCGTGTGACCATACGTTAGTAAGCTGACATCGCCCCGAGTGAGTAAACATCAATCTCGTTCAGTCATATTGACATTAAATTGACCTTCGATTATCAATTCGGTTGATCTATTTTCAGGAAACACAATTAATTAAATCAAGTGCTGGCAATTAACGATGATTCTCCAAGTGACTTACAACTAGGCAAACGCGTTATGTGTTGCCGCGTTGATGGATGAGCTGGAACATATCAACTTATCTTTGGATTGGTTATTATGTATATATACACCTTGAGATCCGAACCATTACATCACTGCCATCTTATTTGCCATTAATAATTTATATGATAATAAAGGAGGCTTTGTTTTAATCGTTTACAATCAAGTGGTGACACTTGTTGCTTTGATTTAATAGGTATCTTAATAGCTTTGAATAATTGAAACAAATAACATTATATATATTTTTACATCAAAACGGCTGATCCGATTTGAGTAGAAGTTCGGAATAATGTGTATTATTATGTTGTTCGAGTTCTGTGAAAATTTGAAAAATTTCGGAGAACATTCACTTTGTCATTTTTTCCGCCCGGCTTATTCATTAGGATTTTTTGAAAACTTCAAAATGATTTATCTCAAGAATTGTTCAAGCGATTTTGCCTCAAAACTATACAGCATCAAGTCAGATAGGGGTTCATGTGTGTGCCAAGTTTCACCATGATCTGAATTTCTGTTTGACCTGTAGAGCGCGAACAAAAAACCAAAAAAAAAAAAAAAAAAACTTCAATTTTTCAAGTACAGTGTAATTGAGTCTTCGCTACGCTCATCCTAAAAAGGGCAACGCACCAATGGTTGACTCGCCCTCCTAAACTAAAATAACCACTCCTAAATTTCTGCCCCGCCACCCCCGAACAGTTCCGAAAATCCCAAATTTATATATATATATATATATATATATATATATATATATATATATATATATATATATATATATATATATATATATATATATATATATATATTTATATTATTAATAGTAAAGTTTTCGGAGACACTTGTGTTATCTATGTAATACATTTTATTCTTCTAACGTTTCAACGTGATTTGCACACGTCATTATCAAAGAAAATATTATCCTAATATGAAAAGTAAATAAAAATATGACAACTATAACAATATAAAACATTTTCCAAAATAAGAATCTAAGACCACTCTTGATATCTATGTAAGAAACTGAAATATATAAGCTTGTTGTATATGTATCTATACCTTCTTGTTTCCGTCTAAAACTTGAACAAAACACTTATATATTAATTAGCTTGTCCTTTTTTCCGATTTGCTTCTTGTTGTCGGTCCCGTTTCTCTCTCTAACATTGTATTTCTGGCTCGATTCGTGAGTGTGATGTTCTCATTTAACTCTCTTGTTGCGTTCTGTTGTACTTCATCCTGGTTTCTCCTTTCCTTCCTATTTTCTTTCTATTTATACATATATATATATATATATATATATATATATATATATATATATATATATATATATATATATATATATATATATTTTTAAATATATATATATATATATATATATATATATATATATATATATATATATATTCATATATATATATTTTTATATATATATATATATATATATAAATATATATATATATATATATATATATATATATATATATATATATATATATATATATTTATTTATTTATATTGGCTCACAAGGCCGACATTTTATAATTTCATTTCTGGTGAAAAAAGTTTTTTCACCAGTATTTCACTTTCACCCAGTGGATATAAATTTCAAATTTAAATCATGCCCATCAATAATATACTCACAAATAACAAACTATATATATATATATATATATATATATATATATATATATATATATATATATATATATATATATATATGTATATATATATATATATATGTATATATATATATATATATATATATATATATATATATATATATATATATATATATATATATATCTATGAATGTATTGTTTTTTGTCTCATATATCGATTATTGATAAGATCCGATGATCAGGAATATTTGAAACCAGGCACGAGATATGTATGGAGAAATCATGTTCTTGAGGAGTAATTCAATCGCTGAATACGTTATTCATCGAATAATTACACGATCAACTTATTGCTAGCAATGCATTTTTGAAATGCATTTTTTCTACCAAGTAGAATACATGCCTTTCCTATCTCGCGTTCACACTACAATAAAAATTGCCATTGCTGTCAACGTATTGCCTCGAGTAGGATTACGCTCAACTTTCGAGGCAATATTGCCAGTAGCCGACCAATCAGCGGCCAGTAAAGTGAAACGTCACATTCCGTTGACTGCCTAGCTTCTGTTGACGCCATATCGTTGAGTGGGAGAGGATCGAAGATTAGTGACTGACCATTTTCGATCGACTCACCTTTTTCAGTGATATAGGCCTACAGATGACAGGCTACTTCTAGGTTATGTTTATATTGATCGCCAAATTCCAATAATTCAAACAGATGTTATGAATCGTGAGGATGAGGAAAATTTAATAGGTGTAGCAATTTTATCGCAACTGTCGATCTATGTTTTAGTGATTTGAGCGCTAGGTTGCTTTACTGGCATTCGCTAGTTCAAGGGCCAGACTACTGGCACCGCTACGGTAGAAAATAATAATTTTAGGATTCTATACACGACGGAAAATGCATTGCCGAAATGCATTGCTATTTTAGTTGATCGTGTAAAGGGCCTTCAAGATAAACATACAGAATACTATAAATGATATATCGTACCATTCTGAGAATAAGTGTGATATTACAGCAAGAGATTATAGGTTCAGGTATCAATACGTTATCTAATAATTCGTTAAGGTACTACCGTACGTTGCAACCATGTACTTTTTGAACAAAAACGTGTTTTTATATTTTATTATCCAAATTTTCTCTGTTGTCTTCTCTTCATTCAGCTGTATTTGTATTTGCTTTATTCCTTTTACTTATTCCATGAATAATAGTTGTATCATTCATTGTGTACCGTTCTATAGATTTCAAATAAGAAAAAGCCAATTTTTTTGGGGGGGGGAGTGGGGGGGGTGGTCAGATCCCCTTGTGGTGCCCCGTCCAAACGATCCAACCTTTCATTCATGGCCTTGATTGGGGAACAATGATTTTTCATTAAGTTTCGATGTTATTGAAAGAAAAAAGAAAAAAAAGCTGGAATAAATATTTGTTTAAAACTCGTATATGCTTTATATGCTCATATCTCAAAAGTAGTTTTTCGTACGCATTACACATTTTCATACATGAAAAAGACTACTTTTAATTGAGACATCAACTTGAATTTTTTGGTAAAGGAAAGCTTAAAGAATTTTTCATCTAGTGAACTAGGATATTTCCAAACGGTTCACTGGTGAATTTACAAAGAGCATTCAGGTGAGTGTTTTCATTTTAAAAAATATGATTCGAAAAGAATATTTTTGTGAAAATTACAGTTTCCCATGGAAATGATATATCCTATTTCACAAGATGTAATAGACCTATAGAAACAGACTGAATGTTTTGGAATTTTGCCAGAACCCTTTTTGTATGAGTTATCATGTTTGGAAACCAAGTATGTTTTTTGCATTGTTATAAATTCTCAACAATGAAGAAAATGAAAATATCAATATTTTTTCCATTTTTTTTTCTAGTTACATCACCAAATGGTTATAATATAAAAAAAATTGTCTCCATCTTGAAAATCAAAAGATTTTTTCCTCAACGTATGGTAGTACCTTAAGTGAAGTTTGATACACTTTTTTCATGAGGAGTCATATACGGTAATAATATTTCGCTTCACTTGAAGTGTACGTGTGTGTATACATACTACATTATATCAAACCCACCTATAGAGAGAACTCTTGAGCCAATTGCTGATCACTCACAGCTTTGTTCACTAACCATATAGGTAGAACACATTCACACTTTATTCGGAGCTTTCAATAACTGGTGATTAACAATCCACAGAAGTGCACTCGATCAGTTAGAGTATACACTTTAGACAACCATAAATACACCCGTCAATAATATATTACAACCACGTAATACACTTACACCATATGGGCAGAAAAATATTGTCACCTGTCTGTACGTCTATCATTTGATGTTCGTTCACATCGCTTCCGAAAGTCTTCTACCTTGATTAGAATATTGAAGGCCACAATAAAGAAGAGAGAATAATTTGAAATCCAGAACCCGTACCGTGAGTGACACTTACAATAACGTCCTAGGCCTATATCCAGCTTTAAGAAGGACTTTGATTGGTTTCTATTTACTAATGGAGCTATTCCATAAGTACCATGACAAAATGTCAGTGCGTGTGTATTCCCATTGTTGTAAGCACAAACTTTTAGCACTGCTCTCGAGGTGGGATGAAAATAAGTCACATACTCGCGTTCCAAGAGACCGTGACTCTGGTATTATTCTGTATTGTCATGGTATTCAGCTCTACTAGAGATAATTATCCAATCAAAATCCCTAGCGTCGTGGAACTAGCCAGGCCTATGGGGCGTTATTCCAAGTGGCAGTTGCGGTGAGGGTCATGTACTATTTAATCCCGTTTCAGTGAAAAAAAAAGCGCAAAAGCTATATTATTCTATGACTAACAAGTCGTACACAGCTATCTTGAACTCTAGGTTCCAGGTGGGTACGAGTTTGAACGCTACAAGAATGCATTACCAGGAATTACGGAAATATTACTCACCAAATGCTCTTTCTGTATCCCCCACGAGGGCGTACTCTCTGACGCAACCGCCGTAGCCCCACCGGCCGTCGTTAAACCAACCACCGTCGTCGGCAAATCGTCCTCCGTCGTCTCGATATCAACGACCGCCTCCTCGTCACTTGCGTCACACTCCTGTCCTCCCCCCTCCTCCCTTCCAGTCCTCATTAACGCCGGGAATACTGGTCTGAAAGCGGATGTGTACAACCTCTCTTGATTCAGCCCCACGGTGGGCGCCAATAATGCATCGTGCTGTGGTGTATAACCCAAAAGAGGGCCTCTTTTACCCAACCATGGCATAGCTCCATACGGAGGAAATGCGAACTGATGTTTCAGTGCCCCGTGGTGCCAGACGTAGTCCATCACCAGACTTCTGGATAGGGGTAAGGAGAGGTCAGGAAACGGGGGGACACGAGGGGAGGGTGCCGGGGTGGGTGTTGTCACGGGATATATAGGAGGAGGTGTTGGTGACGAATCTCGATGTTTGGTCATCTTCGAAGGAGTCGGTGTGGAGGATTGCGATGAGGAGGCGAGAAGACGCTTCCGGGTTCCCCCGTTAAACATCGCCTTGACATCCTCCCATGCGTGAATCACCTGTTCCGGTGGCCCACCGCTCAGTTTCAAGTGACGCCGCCAGGAGTTGAAGTTGGCGGCGTCGGGCTGGACGTATTTAGCGGTCGGCCCGGTGCGGTGGGAATGGAAAATGAACTTGTTCGGGGAGAAGAAGAGGCCGCACAGTTGGCACTTGATGCACTTGGCGCGGGAGGAGTTGTAGCGCGAGGGGAGGAACGAGCCGCGACAGCCCCAGGCGCACTCGTGGTGCACGGTGAAGGCAAAGTCCTCGGGCAGGCGAGGGGGGGCGTTGTCGCCGAGGAAGGATTTACAGAGGCGGTCAGCTTCGCGTCGGGTGATCATACCTGATGACACATAAATATAAGCGATGATATTAGGCGGGAGGATAAAAATGCAACACTAAATTCAACTGAATTTAAATTTTTGTAATGGAGTTTTAATACTTTTTTTCTGTTTCATAATATCAAGACTTGATACAGAATCATTTTAACCCAATTGAGACTATGGATGAAAAGTAGGATCGTTTGGACAGGGCACTATGTAAGGGTCAACTTACCACCCCGATACTATTTTTATACTAATTTGATACAATTTTGATTTTGATTCCAATTTCATTCTTTTTATTTCAACTATAGTACTTGAACGGGTGATCGAGTGGCTAGCACACTGAACCGTCATTCAGGAGACCGGGATTCGATTCCTTTCATGGTCGATCATCCTGAGGTTTTTTTCGTGGTTTTCCTCTGTTGTTCATGGTCGATACTTGAATGGCTCCTTAACCACAGGCCACGGCCGACTCCTTCCCACTATCCGAAAAAAAAATGACAATAAAATAACCTCACATCTAATCATCGTGTCATACTATACATCATTCACCAACGCCAATATATGAATCATCAGTACAGCGCGTCGTTAAACCCAATATGAATAATATTACAATTTGATGTAATTGAAGAAACGAACTCTTCTGCGCGGTGCATACCAGACACGGATTGTAAGACATTACACCCTCCTCACGTTTATTTAGTAATGTGTAGAGTTATAAGAGTTAATTCTAATCATAATATAGTGAAAATAATTCTTCCAATAAAGATACACATTGCTTATAACTGAACAAGTGTTCGATGAAGCTGGAATTAACGAGACCTGCTTCAACTCGAAGTGTTCTTTCATTGCTGAATTATTTCTCTCTTCACATTGACATATCCAACAAACTACCAGATGAATACGAAATTATGGAATTTATAGAAATTATAGACCAATTACGGTCAACGGTTCAAGAAACATACTTATTTTCTGAATTCAAAAACGCTCTCGAATCTCTTTTCATATTTGAAATTATAATTGGATGAGCGAAGCGAAGACTCAATTACACTATACCGAAAAAAAAGTGCCTGTTTTTTTTTTTTTTTTTTTTTTTTTTTGTTTTTTTGTTCGCGCTCCACAGGTCAGACAAAAATTCAAAATCAGTTGAAACTTGGCACACACATGGAGCCCTATCTGACTTGATGCTGTATAGTTTTGAGGCACGATCGGTTGAACAACTTCTGAGAAAACTCATTCCAAAGTTTTCAAAAATCCCATTAGAATAAGCCAGAGGAAAACATTCGTGAAAAATATTTCATCTGAGAGGATTCAAATTCTCAGAGAACTTCAATCTGATAATGGTACACATTATTCCGAACTTTTACTCAAATCGGATCAGCCGTTTCGATGTAAAAAAATATATAATGTTATTTGAGTCAATTATTCAAAGCTATTAAGATACCTATTAAATCAAAGCAACAAGTGTCACCACTTGATTGTAAACGATTAAAACAAAGCCTTCTTTATTATTATATAAATTATTAATGGGAAATAAGATGGCAGTGATGTAATGGTTTGGATCTCAAGGTGTATATATATATAATAACCAATCCAAAGATAAGTTGATATGTTCCAGCTCATCCATCAACGCGGAAACACATAACGCGTTTCCTAGTTATAACATTATAGGCCTATCACTGATTTAATTTGTCGATTGTGTGTAATGATGAACTTTACATCTGCTGTCAAGGGAAAGAAGTGATCATTGCCCAAGAGACTTAATTCAAAGTGGAAGATATCAACATTCGTGTGTTAATACTGAAAGACTTTTATCTACGGCGAAAAATTATGGTCACAGACAGCGCAGTCCTGGTGTTAAAGATCATTAGTTTTAAATAATCAAAATGGGGTGGTAAGATCGCCCTTGCGGTGCCCCGTCCAATCGATCCTATCTTTCATCCATATAGCCTTAATTGGGGAACAATGATTTGGTATCAAGTTTCGATGTTATTAAAAAATATATATATTTGAAACATACCCTGGACGAATACCTGACTGACGACATAAAACAATATGGTTCACATCTAAAGAAGAAGAAAAAAGAAAATAAACAAGAATTTCAACACCAATGCAAAAACTAGCAAATTAGGTGTAATTTTGTGATTAGACGAGCTTCAGCGAGGATTCAATTTGACATACTGAAAAAAATTGGTTTTCGTTTTTTTTGTTTTTTTGTGTGTCATTTGTCGGTTCTCCACAGGTCAAACGGCTACAGATATCAACTTCAAACTTTTTTTCATTATGGTTCCTCATCTAACAATTATATCTGTATAGTTTTGTGGCATTATCGGTTGATAACTTTTATTTTTATGAATTTTAGAGATTCAAAAATTATTCATCAGAATAACACACGGCGGAAAAAATGAATTTATTTTTATTTTCCTGAGAAATGAAATTTTGCGTGAAGGAGAATTGAATTTTGATGAATATTTCTGGGAACTTTCAGCTTGATCGGGTCAGCCATTTTGAAAAAACATAGAATGTGCTAAATTGGTACCATTCGCAGCAGTTTTTTTTTAATGTCACCCAATTGGTGAATGTAGGCAAAACTTTGGCAAAAAAGTCGACGTACTATTACTATCTGCTCGTCAAACAACGCATATATGGCGTTTTCCCAGTTAATATGAATACGCGATATGACCATGGTACTTACCACACCTGCGCGAAGATACCGGCATGGCTCCCGCTCTGCGCAGGATCTCCAACTGCACGGGGGTGCACTGCACGCACGTGATGCCCAGCGCCACGCGACGGTTGTGGATCTCGTTGTAACTAAAGTCTTTCAACAATGTGTTTGAGATTTGCGCGAGACACAGCCGCTCCTGGCTTTCGATCACCAGAGACACGATGGGTATGCCGTAGAGCAGGACTGTACTGACCTGGAGGGATAACATGGGTAACTTATTTAATTGTCAGTTGTGTGTACGACCTATTTCTCTTTCATTATCAATATCAAAAATTTGATTCAAAGTCATTTTTTCCAACGAAGGATTATTTATATATATATATATATATATATATATATATATATATATATATATATATATATAACATTGAAACTTGATACGAAATCACTCTTACCCAATGAAGGGAGTGGATGAAAGATAGGATCGTTTGGACGGGGCACCACAAGGGGCGATCTTACCACCCCATTAAGGATGTGTTTGAGGATACCAAGGATATTGAGGATTGAGAATAATAAGGGGGATGATAAGATAATTGAGGATATGAATGAGAAAATATAGGATCGATCGTATGAGGCCTGAATGGCTCATCTCACTTTTCTCACCACACAAGAGGAAACGCGATAGATTATATATGAAATGAAACTTGATTCAAGCTCTGAATTTTTAGTACGAATTTGGTGGCACAAATCAACTCTTTCTTTGATTCAAATATAGGCCTACTCATTTCATATGAACATGTCATCTCATTTTGGTAACACATCTTTGAAGACTTTTCTCAAGTATAACTTTTTTTTTTTATATTTGGTTTTAACGACGCATTATAATGATAACTAAGATCTATGGCGTCAGATAGATGATAATGAGATAATTGGATGATGTGGTGAAGGTGTCTTAGGTATTGGGAAGGATAGTGGGAAGGAATCGGTCGTGGCCCATATTGTAGGAACCATCCCAGCATTAGCATAGACTACCAATGAAAACCAGGAAAAATCCCTGTGAAGATGGACGGTGGCGGGGATCGAACCAGGTCCGATATGCCCCTTCACCTCCCGGATCACATGAAACGAGTGCGTTAACTACTGCGCTGCATGTGCCGGTTCAAGCCCAACCGGTTTTACCAATGTTAGTTAGGGTGCTAATCCACTAACTATTAATTAATGGTACGAAAATAACATTTGTAACCAATGGTGATAACAAGTCAATCCACTAACTATTGCTTGATCCAGTTTCGTAAAACCGGACCTAATTCAACTTAATTTGACCCAATTCAATATTCAACCCCTCAATTTTAATCTCAATAATAACCTTGAGTCTAACTTATTTCTAACACTCCTTGTCATGAACAGTTTATTTGATGGACAGTTTTCAAATACTTTCTGAGGCAACCCGTTCCATGCAACAATTATGCATCTACCAGCCAATGAGATTCCATCTTTTATCCGCCTTCCAAATCCTTCCATCTTAATCTTATGGCAGTGATGATAATGTGATAATGTAATTTAATTATATTCTCTCATATACACTTATTTGAATACATTCAATTAATTGTAAATTGATTCATATGTCATTTGAACATATGTTCAAATACATTTGTTCAAACTGTTTGTATATCTTATGAACATTTCATCGACAATACATGAATTGGAATCATACTTTTGAGAATGTTCAGAGTGGAAGGTTTCCATAACTGTCATGAATAGTGTGACGTCAAGAATTTGTTTCAACTTCCTTCTTCTATTAGGCCCAGTAAAAGAACAAATGATGAACTTCACATCTGCTGTCAAGGGAAAGAAGTGATCATTGCCCAAGAGACTTAGTTCAAAGTGAAAGATATCAACATTCGTGTGTTTTGTTCACTCCTGATACCAATGCTGGTAATGTCCGGATGGATATCACAGAAACGGTTTTCACATATAGGCCTAATGTGTTCCGGATGATTGGAAACTGAGAGACTTTTATCTACGGCGGAGAATTATGGTCATAGACTGCGCAGTCCTGGTGTTGAAGTTCATTGGTTATAAACATTTAAAATGGGGTGGTAAGATCGTCCTTGTGGGACCCCGTCCAAACGATCCTATCTTTCATCCTTGGCCTTAATTGGGGAACATTGATTCTGTATCAAGTTTCGATGGTATTGAAAAAAAATCAAAACCTGATTTCCTTGTTCCTTCTTCCAGAACTTTCACCTCTCCTACTTTTCTAAACGCATAACTGTGAGATAAATGCAATCAAAAATGCAATGCAACCCGTTCATGACTGAACTGAAACAATACCTCTTGGATTAGTGTTTTTATTCCGTATGATAATTCTTGAGACCGTATTATTTTCGTTCATATTTCGACACATTTTTTGATGAGCGTAGCGAAGTCTCCATCCCACTCTTATAGGGCTTTGTCTGTTTTTTTTTTTTTTTTTTTTGTAAGCACTCCACAGGTCGCAAGGGTTGACTGATCAACATGAATTTTTTTTTGTACACGCAAACTCATCCAACTTAGAACTGTGTAGTTTTTGGGATGAATCGGTCGGACCGATTTTGAGAATCATCATCTCAAAGTTTCTAAAAACCCCATAAGATTTGGCTGGGCGGAAAATGAGGAAAAATAAAATCTCTCCAAATGGGATGAAATTTTCTCTAAATGTGTATACATGGATTTTACACATCATCACGATTTTTTAAGCAATTCTGATCAGTCGTTTTGGAGAAAAAAAATTAAATGACTGATAATATTCATAAAATATATCATACAAATTATGACAGAATTAAGCTGTCGAGATTCACTGCTTTCTAGATTCAAGAGTTGACCAACAATGAAGTATTTTTTATATGCGTCAAGGTGTGTAGAATACCAGAGTCAATGAAGTGGCAAGAGTAGAACTTCTTTAACGACTTTTATAGCTTATTCAAATATCAAGGTGTGTAGAATACCAAAGTCGATAAAGTAGCAAGGGTAAAACTATTTCAAGGACTTTTATACCTTATTGAGATTTCTCGCTCATCTTACAACGCATATTTCGCGTTTGACTAGTAATCTGTATTAAATGTAGTGGTTGTTCATATTTTGACCTGGTATTCATTCTGACACACGATA
Source organism: Brachyptera risi (assembly GCA_964007535.1). NCBI lineage: Eukaryota > Metazoa > Arthropoda > Insecta > Plecoptera > Taeniopterygidae > Brachyptera > Brachyptera risi. The sequence goes on along the minus strand of OZ023330.1, from coordinate 46,824,334 downwards.
TCTACATGTTCAATCAAGATGAATGAAATGAAAGTGCAATTGGTCTTACGTGATTCTGTTTGGCCGTGAGTTGCTCTCCAGAAGCGAGCCTCTGCTCCTTGCCACGTGACTGTGACGTCACTGTCCCCGGGCTGCTGTCCATACCTGGACATAAACAAACAAACAACACTCCTGAGTAAACACGATAGAAAACAAGCAAATCATTATTATTATTATGCTTGGTTCACAATTAAAATATGGATTAGTCAATATCAAATGATAATTACGTCATAGTGTTATTATGACGTAGGCGGGTCACAAAACCCTATTATTTCGACTGTAGGTTCGCCAATTCGCGATTAAAAGCAAAGTGGCTGACATCTGGGGATGTTTTAGTGAACTGGGCGGAGGCAGATACTTTCAAATTATGTACAAATTAATTAATGCATGATTACAATATAAAATACAAAATTGAAATTACTAAAATTATTAATTATCAAAATTACAATATTAATTACAAATATAATGTGTGTAAGCATACAACAACACGACATCTTGGCCTGACTGCCTCCCGACGGCCAATCGCCCACTTCGACAGTGCTGCCACCTGGTTAGCTTTTAATCACGAATAGTTCGCCGGAAGATCCGGTTCACCGCCACCCTGAAGCATTATTTTGCCCTGAAGGACGATGTAGTGATACCAACCTATTTATTTATTCATTTATTCTCTTGTTCATGCATATAAATGCTGGTTACAAGGGCACAGATTAACAATATCATAAAGATACATGATATTGACATAATATAGTAAAATTATAAATGTAGTATAGGCCTACAGAGATCTCAATATTAACAATATTATAAGATAAACATGATAATTGACAGAATATAGTGAAAATATGATTATCATGATCATGATATTATGTTATCATGATAAAGAGAAGGTGACCCAACTCCCATACTAATAACATAGAAGGCATTTGTGGTTTCTTGCGGTCAGTTCAGAGCCAGAGGTCCCGATTTCCTGTCGCGATTTAGCGGATTCCCTCGTGAACTGGATGTAGATTAGAGTGGCTACGGCACCGCTGGCATTGTTGACCTAACAAAATATATTATGTTCGTAAAAAAACGAATGCAACTTGCTAACATTATAATTCTACTGAGCCGTGTTTAGCATTGTTGTTTTATATAGTTCGATTCAAAAGCGATAGTTGCGCTACTGGCAATCAGGTCCCTGGACTCAGATTCTGACCCCGGAAATATTTCACTTTCAAGACCCGAGTTAAGTCACCTCATTTATATTATAATAAAATAGGTTGGAATCACTACATCGTGTTCGAAGGTTCGAGTTTCAGTGGCAGTGGCAACAACTGTCAGAAGCCATTTTGTCATTTGTTTCTTGAGAGTGTCCGATTTTACTCTCGTAGAGAATGAGATGCCCGAGAAAAATGAAATGAATGGTGAACACTTGACTCCGGTAGTAACATCATCTGATTGGTCAGAATTTGGCTTGTCATTTATTTATTTATTTATTGATGTATTTATTTTCATTTTCACCCAAGTGGAACACAATTCCAAATGTTCGAAATGGAACATTTTTGAGTGAATCATATGGACAGTGAAGGGTGAAATGAATGATAATGTATCACACACAACAAATAAACAAGAAAATATACATGAATTGAAATAAATGGTAGATGCTATTTTTATAAATACCTATAGCAAATGCCAAGTCAAGTAACGGAATGAGAGCAAGCATAAAAATCAAGTCACTATGAAATGTATATTAAAATTAAAATTAAAATATTATGCCTAATTGACAAATGGTGATTGACTCGCCCATAAACGTCACAAAGCAGAACATCCAATCAAATGGGCTTTGTTATGTGGGAAATTTCACATCGACCTAACAGAGTTCCTCTAAATTCCCACATGAAGTATAGATCCAGGTGGCTTTGGCGATTAGCCACGCCTATCACTAGTGGTCAATTAAAAGCAAAAATTAAAAATTAAAGTTAGAAGTTAAGGGGACAGTGAGGTAAAACTACCATGAAAACTGAATACCTATTTTGCGTTTTTTCCCATTATTTCTTCATGTAGCCCAGACTATCCATTTTTCAAATATGTTATTATGAATAATTTGTAAGGTAATTAGCAATGATTTATTCATCATACCGATGTGTGGAACCGCTATCCAAAAAATATTGGAACATATATCGACAAATGGATAGAAATAATAGCAGAACCATTGCTGAGATTAGCAGGAAATACGCGAACCAGCGTATTTTCCGATTTTTCCAAGTTTCCACAAAACAACACTAGGCTGAGCAGCGATCGTTAATTCTGAGGATAGTTCTCATTCAGGAAATGGAACGTATTTAGAGTTGAGTGGAGTCACCATAGAGAAGTGGTCAACCAACGCAACCCTCAATGCATCTTGTAGCTGTATAGGCCCAGTAGAGTTATTAATGTTTGTTACCACCCCGGTCAAGCCCCAATAAGGATTCGTGGATAAGCGATGTGAAAAACAATTATCAGATTTTTTATCTGACGCTTGTTTTCTCGATGGAAAAAAGTTAAATATCACCGTTGTTTTATCATTCTATATCATTCAGATCAGCATATTTATTCAGACCACCTGATAATTATCACAACATATATTTTGTCCTCTCATTTCGTTTGGAATTACCATTTGCATGTAGGGGTCTACATCAATATTTGAAACTCCATTCATGTATATTTTTTAATCCTCGTCCATTATTACTAGGCAAACGCGAAATATGCGTTGTAAGATGAGCGAGATATCTGAATAAGGTATAAAAGTCCTTGAAGTAGATGTATCTGTGCCATTTAATCGACTTTGGTATAATTAAAAACTCTACACACATTGAAATCTATGAAAAATTTGGTGAATATCGAATCCAGAAAGCAGTGAAACACAGCAATTGTTCTTCAATGATTTCCATCTATTTGTCGAATAAAACGCATCTATCAAATTATTTTCTTCAGAACGGCTGATTCGAATCACACACAAAATTGTAATAATGTGTATCATTATTGTGTTCACATTCAGGAAAATTTTTAATTTTTTTGAAGAACTTTTATTTTTCGATTTTTTTTTTTTGCCTAGCCTAATCTTATAGAGTTTTCAGAAATTTTGAGATGATATTTATCGAAATTGGTCGAACCGATTCATTCCAAAAAACGATACAGTTACAAGTTGGATGAGTTTGCGTGTGCAAAAAAAGTTTCATGTTGATCAGTCAAACCCTGCAACCTGTGGAGTGCTTACAAAAAAAAAAAAAAAAAAAAACACACACGGACAAAGCTCTATAACAGTGGGATGGAGACTTCGCTACGCTCATCCAATAATACGATATTGTACAACTTCTGTAATCGACTATGGTCAACGCTGGTCTCTTTCAATTTAATGCACGGCTCAATACAGACTAGTGGATTATAACATGGACATGAACTACGAGTCGAAATAACTGAATCTCCAAGACTACATCCCCTGGAGATTAGGCAACTAATTATTCATCGGGTTATTATTAATTGGTTTGGTAAACTTTAAATTCAACATGATGGAAACGGGCGAGTTCTATCCGGGCACGATGTTGGAGGGGGAAGAAGGGGAGGGGTGTGGGGGGGCATTGAATACTGTTCCAGTGTTCCCTTTAATATATTCAATCACAATATACAGTTGTTTCCCAATTTGTTCAACTCGGCAGAGAATTGAGGATTGCGGGTGGGGGGGAGGGGGGAGAGAGGGAGGGGAGGTCAATTTTAATTGGAATTGTGCTTGAATCAAGGACCACCCCTCCAATCCCTCTTTCCTCCCCCCTACCCCATGGGAATTTGATAATTCAATTTGACACTCGCCCTGTCGCAAATGCGTTAAACAAACTGTTCTGCTTTTGTGGAGTTGGAAATTAAATGAGAAGTCGAGAGAGATGGAGAGAGAGAGAGAGAGAGAGGAGAGAGAGAGAGAGAGAGAGATAGAGAGAGAGATGGATAGCCAGACGGATATATACAGAGAAAGAGAGAGAGAGAGAGAATATGTTTTAGAAATTGTTGTTGGAAAAACCAAGTTGGTTGTTGGGAGATTTGAATGAAAGAAAGTATTATGTAAGACGGAAAAGTTGTCTGAAGTAAATGTCTCCATGGAATGTGCTCATCCAATTTGTATTTAAATCGAAATTGGGGCTTCTTTTGAATTGGTACGAATTTAGAAAAATGTGAATGAATTCATGTAAATGAGTTTGTTTCTTGTAATACAGGAGCAATATATTCTGTCCTCAGTTTGTGTGAGCGATTGGGAGTCACCACCAGTCTAGGTACACCTCGCCACGCTGCAGACGCAGGGCAGGAATGAACAATGAATCAAGTGATTACAGCATTATTTAACTTGCTCGGAACAGCTGGGTCATACGGGCGTGTAGATGAACGGTTAATACAGAAACCACCAGTCTAGGTACACCTCGCCACGCTGTGGACGCAGGGCAGGAATGAACAATGAATAAAGTGATTACAGCATTATTGAACATGCTCGGAACAGCTGGGTCATACGGGCGTGTGGATGTACGGTTGATACAGAAACCACCAGTCTAGGTACACCTCGCCACGCTGTAGACGCAGGGCAGGAATGCACAGTGAATAATGTGATTACAGCATTATTGAACATGCTTGGAACAGCTGGGTCATACGGGCGTGTGGGTGTATGGTTGATACAGAAACCACCAGTCTAGGTACACCTCGCCACGCTGTAGACGCAGGGCAGGAATGCACAGTGAATAATGTGATTACAGCATTATTGAACATGCTCGGAACAGCTGGGTCATACGGGCGTGTGGGTGTATGGTTGATACAGAAACCACCAGTCTAGGTACACCTCGCCACGCTGTAGACGCAGGGCAGGAATGCACAGTGAATAATGTGATTACAGCATTATTGAACATGCTCGGAACAGCTGGGTCATACGGGCGTGTGGATGTATGGTTGATACAGAAACCACCAGTCTAGGTACACCTCGCCACGCTGCAGACGCAGGGCAGGAATGCACAGTGAATAATGTGATTACAGCATTATTGAACATGCTCGGAACAGCTGGGTCATACGGGCGTGTGGATGAACGGTTGATACAGAAACCACCAGTCTAGGTACACCTCGCCACGCTGTAGACGCAGAGCAGGAATGAACAGTGAATAGTGTGATTACAGCATTATTTAACTTGCTCGGAACAGCTGAGTCATACAGGCGTGTGGATGTATGGTTGATACGGAAACCACCAGTCTAGGTACACCTCGCCACGCTGTAGACGCAGGGCAGGAATGCTAATTGAATAATGTGATTACAGCATTATTGAACATGCTCGGAACAGCTGGGTCATACGGGCGTGTGGATGTATGGTTGATACAGAAACCACCAGTCTAGGTACACCTCGCCACGCTGTAGACGCAGGGCAGGAATGCACAGTGAATAATGTGATTACAGCATTATTGAACTTGCTCGGAACAGCTGGGTCATACGGGCGTGTGGATGTATGGTTGATACAGAAACCACCAGTCTAGGTACACCTTGCCACGCTGTAGACGCAGGGCAGGAATGCTAATTGAATAATGTGATTACAGCATTATTGAACATGCTCGGAACAGCTGGGTCATACGGGCGTGTGGATGTATGGTTGATACAGAAACCACCAGTCTAGGTACACCTCGCCACGCTGTAGACGCAGGGCAGGAATGAACAGTGAATAATGTGATTACAGCATTATTGAACATGCTCGGAACAGCTGGGTCATACAGGCGTGTGGATGTATGGTTGTTACAGAAACCACCAGTCTAGGTACACCTCGCCACGCTGTAGACGCAGGGCAGGAATGCACAGTGAATAATGTGATTACAGCATTATTGAACATGCTCGGAACAGCTGGGTCATACGGGCGTGTGGATGTATGGTTGATACAGAAACCACCAGTCTAGGTACACCTCGCCACGCTGTAGACGCAGGGCAGGAATGCACAGTGAATAATGTGATTACAGTATTATTGAACATGCTCGGAACAGCTGGGTCATACGGGCGTGTGGATGTATGGTTGATACAGAAACCACCAGTCTAGGTACACCTCGCCACGCTGTAGACGCAGGGCAGGAATGAACAGTGAATAATGTGATTACAGCATTATTGAACATGCTCGGAACAGCTGGGTCATACGGGCGTGTGGATGTATGGTTGATACAGAAACCACCAGTCTAGGTACACCTCGCCACGCTGTAGACGCAGGGCAGGAATGAACAATGAATAATGTGATTACAGCATTATTGGACATGCTCGGAACAGCTGGGTCATACGGGCGTGTGGATGTACGGTTGATACAGAAACCACCAGTCTGGGTACACTCCGCCACGCTGCAGACGCAGGGCAGGAATGAACAGTGAATAGTGTGATTACAGCATTATTGAACATGCTCGGAACAGCTGGGTCATACGGGCGTGTGGATGTATGGTTGATACAGAAACCACCAGTCTAGGTACACCTCGCCACGCTGTGGACGCAGGGCAGGAATGCACAGTGAATAATGTGATTACAGCATTATTGAACATGCTCGGAACAGCTGGGTCATACGGGCGTGTGGATGTACGGTTGATACAGAAACCACCAGTCTGGGTACACTCCGCCACGCTGTAGACGCAGGGCAGGAATGCACAGTGAATAATGTGATTACAGCATTATTGAACATGCTCGGAACAGCTGGGTCATACGGGCGTGTGGATGTATGGTTGATACAGAAACCACCAGTCTAGGTACACCTCGCCACGCTGTAGACGCAGGGCAGGAATGCACAGTGAATAATGTGATTACAGCATTATTGAACATGCTCGGAACAGCTGGGTCATACGGGCGTGTGGATGTATGGTTGATACAGAAACCACCAGTCTAGGTACACCTCGCCACGCTGTAGACGCAGGGCAGGAATGCACAGTGAATAATGTGATTACAGCATTATTGAACATGCTCGGAACAGCTGGGTCATACGGGCGTGTGGATGTATGGTTGATACAGAAACCACCAGTCTAGGTACACCTCGCCACGCTGTAGACGCAGGGCAGGAATGAACAGTGAATAGTGTGATTACAGCATTATTGAACATGCTCGGAACAGCTGGGTCATACGGGCGTGTGGATGTATGGTTGATACAGAAACCACCAGTCTAGGTACACCTCGCCACGCTGTAGACGCAGGGCAGGAATGCACAGTGAATAATGTGATTACAGCATTATAGAACTTGGTCGGAACAGCTGGGTCATACGGGCGTGTGGATGTATGGTTGATACAGAAACCACCAGTCTAGGTACACCTCGCCACGCTGTAGACGCAGGGCAGGAATGAACAATGAATAATGTGATTACAGCATTATTGAACTTGCTCGGAACAGCTGGGTCATACGGGCGTGTGGATGAACGGTTGATACAGAAACCACCAGTCTAGGTACACCTCGCCACGCTGTAGACGCAGGGCAGGAATGCACAGTGAATAATGTGATTACAGCATTATTGAACATGCTCGGAACAGCTGGGTCATACGGGCGTGTGGATGAACGGTTGATACAGAAACCACCAGTCTAGGTACACCTCGCCACGCTGTAGACGCAGAGCAGGAATGAACAGTGAATAGTGTGATTACAGCATTATTTAACTTGCTCGGAACAGCTGAGTCATACAGGCGTGTGGATGTATGGTTGATACGGAAACCACCAGTCTAGGTACACCTCGCCACGCTGTAGACGCAGGGCAGGAATGCTAATTGAATAATGTGATTACAGCATTATTGAACATGCTCGGAACAGCTGGGTCATACGGGCGTGTGGATGTATGGTTGATACAGAAACCACCAGTCTAGGTACACCTCGCCACGCTGTAGACGCAGGGCAGGAATGCACAGTGAATAATGTGATTACAGCATTATTGAACTTGCTCGGAACAGCTGGGTCATACGGGCGTGTGGATGTATGGTTGATACAGAAACCACCAGTCTAGGTACACCTTGCCACGCTGTAGACGCAGGGCAGGAATGCTAATTGAATAATGTGATTACAGCATTATTGAACATGCTCGGAACAGCTGGGTCATACGGGCGTGTGGATGTATGGTTGATACAGAAACCACCAGTCTAGGTACACCTCGCCACGCTGTAGACGCAGGGCAGGAATGAACAGTGAATAATGTGATTACAGCATTATTGAACATGCTCGGAACAGCTGGGTCATACAGGCGTGTGGATGTATGGTTGTTACAGAAACCACCAGTCTAGGTACACCTCGCCACGCTGTAGACGCAGGGCAGGAATGCACAGTGAATAATGTGATTACAGCATTATTGAACATGCTCGGAACAGCTGGGTCATACGGGCGTGTGGATGTATGGTTGATACAGAAACCACCAGTCTAGGTACACCTCGCCACGCTGTAGACGCAGGGCAGGAATGCACAGTGAATAATGTGATTACAGCATTATTGAACATGCTCGGAACAGCTGGGTCATACGGGCGTGTGGATGTACGGTTGATACAGAAACCACCAGTCTGGGTACACCTCGCCACGCTGTAGACGCAGGGCAGGAATGCACAGTGAATAATGTGATTACAGTATTATTGAACATGCTCGGAACAGCTGGGTCATACGGGCGTGTGGATGTATGGTTGATACAGAAACCACCAGTCTAGGTACACCTCGCCACGCTGTAGACGCAGGGCAGGAATGAACAGTGAATAATGTGATTACAGCATTATTGAACATGCTCGGAACAGCTGGGTCATACGGGCGTGTGGATGTATGGTTGATACAGAAACCACCAGTCTAGGTACACCTCGCCACGCTGTAGACGCAGGGCAGGAATGAACAATGAATAATGTGATTACAGCATTATTGGACATGCTCGGAACAGCTGGGTCATACGGGCGTGTGGATGTACGGTTGATACAGAAACCACCAGTCTGGGTACACTCCGCCACGCTGCAGACGCAGGGCAGGAATGAACAGTGAATAGTGTGATTACAGCATTATTGAACATGCTCGGAACAGCTGGGTCATACGGGCGTGTGGATGTATGGTTGATACAGAAACCACCAGTCTAGGTACACCTCGCCACGCTGTGGACGCAGGGCAGGAATGCACAGTGAATAATGTGATTACAGCATTATTGAACATGCTCGGAACAGCTGGGTCATACGGGCGTGTGGATGTACGGTTGATACAGAAACCACCAGTCTAGGTACACCTCGCCACGCTGTAGACGCAGGGCAGGAATGCACAGTGAATAATGTGATTACAGCATTATTGAACATGCTCGGAACAGCTGGGTCATACGGGCGTGTGGATGTATGGTTGATACAGAAACCACCAGTCTAGGTACACCTCGCCACGCTGTAGACGCAGGGCAGGAATGCACAGTGAATAATGTGATTACAGCATTATAGAACTTGGTCGGAACAGCTGGGTCATACGGGCGTGTGGATGTATGGTTGATACAGAAACCACCAGTCTAGGTACACCTCGCCACGCTGTAGACGCAGGGCAGGAATGAACAATGAATAATGTGATTACAGCATTATTGAACATGCTCGGAACAGCTGGGTCATACGGGCGTGTGGATGTATGGTTGATACAGAAACCACCAGTCTAGGTACACCTCGCCACGCTGTAGACGCAGGGCAGGAATGCACAGTGAATAATGTGATTACAGCATTATTGAACATGCTCGGAACAGCTGGGTCATACGGGCGTGTGGATGTATGGTTGATACAGAAACCACCAGTCTGGGTACACCTCGCCACGCTGTAGACGCAGGGCAGGAATGCACAGTGAATAATGTGATTACAGCATTATTGAACATGCTCGGAACAGCTGGGTCATACGGGCGTGTGGATGTATGGTTGATACAGAAACCACCAGTCTAGGTACACCTCGCCACGCTGTAGACGCAGGGCAGGAATGCACAGTGAATAATGTGATTACAGCATTATTGAACTTGCTCGGAACAGCTGGGTCATATGGGCGTGTGGATGTATGGTTGATACAGAAACCACCAGTCTAGGTACACCTCGCCACGCTGTAGACGCGGGGCAGGAATGCACAGTGAATAATGTGATTACAGCATTATTGAACATGCTCGGAACAGCTGGGTCATACGGGCGTGTGGATGTATGGTTGTTACAGAAACCACCAGTCTAGGTACACCTCGCCACGCTGTAGACGCAGGGCAGGAATGCACAGTGAATAATGTGATTACAGCATTATTGAACATGCTCGGAACAGCTGGGTCATACGGGCGTGTGGATGAACGGTTGATACAGAAACCACCAGTCTAGGTACACCTCGCCACGCTGTAGACGCAGGGCAGGAATGCACAGTGAATAATGTGATTACAGCATTATTGAACATGCTCGGAACAGCTGGGTCATACGGGCGTGTGGATGTATGGTTGATACAGAAACCACCAGTCTAGGTACACCTCACCACGCTGTAGACGCAGGGCAGGAATGCACAGTGAATAATGTGATTACAGCATTATTGAACATGCTCGGAACAGCTGGGTCATACGGGCGTGTGGATGTATGGTTGATACAGAAACCACCAGTCTAGGTACACCTCGCCACGCTGTAGACGCGGGGCAGGAATGCACAGTGAATAATGTGATTACAGCATTATTGAACATGCTCGGAACAGCTGGGTCATACAGGCGTGTGGATGAACGGTTGATACAGAAACCACCAGTCTAGGTACACCTCGCCACGCTGTAGACGCAGGGCAGGAATGCACAGTGAATAATGTGATTACAGCATTATTGAACATGCTCGGAACAGCTGGGTCATACGGGCGTGTGGATGTATGGTCGATACAGAAACCACCAGTCTAGGTACACCTCACCACGCTGTAGACGCAGGGCAGGAATGCACAGTGAATAATGTGATTACAGCATTATTGAACATGCTCGGAACAGCTGGGTCATACGGGCGTGTGGATGTATGGTTGATACAGAAACCACCAGTCTAGGTACACCTCGCCACGCTGTAGACGCAGGGCAGGAATGCACAGTGAATAATGTGATTACAGCATTATTGAACATGCTCGGAACAGCTGGGACATACGGGCGTGTGGATGTACGGTTGATACAGAAACCACCAGTCTAGGTACACCTCGCCACGCTGTAGACGCAGGGCAGGAATGTACAGTGAATAATGTGATTACAGCATTATTGAACATGCTCGGAACAGCTGGGTCATACGGGCGTGTGGATGTATGGTTGATACAGAAACCACCAGTCTAGGTACACCTCGCCACGCTGTAGACGCAGGGCAGGAATGAACAGTGAATAATGTGATTACAGCATTATTGAACATGCTCGGAACAGCTGGGTCATACGGGCGTGTGGATGTATGGTTGATACAGAAACCACCAGTCTAGGTACACCTCGCCACGCTGTAGACGCAGGGCAGGAATGAACAATGAATAATGTGATTACAGCATTATTGAACATGCTCGGAACAGCTGGGTCATACGGGCGTGTGGATGTATGGTTGATACAGAAACCACCAGTCTAGGTACACCTCGCCACGCTGTAGAAGCAGGGCAGGAATGAACAATGTATAAAGTGATTACAGCATTATTGAACATGCTCGGAACAGCTGGGTCATACGGGCGTGTGGATGTACGGTTGATACAGAAACCACCAGTCTAGGTACACCTCGCCACGCTGTAGACGCAGGGCAGGAATGAGCAGTGAATAATGTGATTACAGCATTATTGAACTTGCTCGGAACAGCTGGGTCATACGGGCGTGTGGATGTATGGTTGATACAGAAACCACCAGTCTAGGTACACCTCGCCACGCTGCAGACGCAGGGCAGGAATGCACAGTGAATAATGTGATTACAGCATTATTGAACATGCTCGGAACAGCTGGGTCATACGGGCGTGTGGATGTATGGTTGATACAGAAACCACCAGTCTAGGTACACCTCGCCACGCTGTAGACGCAGGGCAGGAATGAGCAATGAATAATGTGATTACAGCATTATTGAACATGCTCGGAACAGCTGGGTCATACGGGCGTGTGGATGTATGGTTGATACAGAAACCACCAGTCTAGGTACACCTCGCCACGCTGTACACGCAGGGCAGGAATGAACAGTGAATAATGTGATTACAGCATTATTGAACATGCTCGGAACAGCTGGGTCATACGGGCGTGTGGATGGACGGTTGATACAGAAACCACCAGTCTAGGTACACCTCGCCACGCTGCAGACGCAGGGCAGGAATGAACAATGAATCAAGTGATCACAGCATTATTGAACATGCTCGGAACAGCTGGGTCATACGGGCGTGTGGATGTATGGTTGATACAGAAACCACCAGTCTAGGTACACCTCGCCACGCTGTACACGCAGGGCAGGAATGAACAGTGAATAATGTGATTACAGCATTATTGAACATGCTCGGAACAGCTGGGTCATACGGGCGTGTGGATGTATGGTTGATACAGAAACCACCAGTCTAGGTACACCTCGCCACGCTGTAGACGCAAGGCAGGAATGCACAGTGAATAATGTGATTACAGCATTATTGAACATGCTTGGAACAGCTGGGTCATACGGGCGTGTGGATGTACGGTTGATACAGAAACCACCAGTCTAGGTACACCTCGCCACGCTGTAGACGCAGGGCAGGAATGCACAGTGAATAATGTGATTACAGCATTATTGAACATGCTCGGAACAGCTGGGTCATACGGGCGTGTGGATGTATGGTTGATACAGAAACCACCAGTCTAGGTACACCTCGCCACGCTGCAGACGCAGGGCAGGAATGCACAGTGAATAATGTGATTACAGCATTATTGAACTTGCTCGGAACAGCTGGGTCATACGGGCGTGTGGATGTATGGTTGATACAGAAACCACCAGTCTAGGTACACCTCGCCACGCTGCAGACGCAGGGCAGGAATGCACAGTGAATAATGTGATTACAGCATTATTGAACATGCTCGGAACAGCTGGGTCATACGGGCGTGTGGATGTATGGTTGATACAGAAACCACCAGTCTAGGTACACCTCGCCACGCTGTAGACGCAGGGCAGGAATGCACAGTGAATAATGTGATTACAGCAATATTGAACATGCTCGGAACAGCTGGGACATACGGGCGTGTGGATGTATGGTCGATACAGAAACCACCAGTCTAGGTACACCTCACCACGCTGTAGACGCAGGGCAGGAGTGAACAATGAATCAAGTGATTACAGCATTATTGAACATGCTCGGAACAGCTGGGTCATACGGGCGTGTGGATGTATGGTTGATACAGAAACCACCAGTCTAGGTACACCTCGCCACGCTGTAGACGCAGGGCAGGAATGCACAGTGAATAATGTGATTACAGCATTATTGAACATGCTCGGAACAGCTGGGTCATACTGGCGTGTGGATGTATGGTTGTTACAGAAACCACCAGTCTAGGTACACCTCGTCACGCTGTAGACGCAGGGCAGGAGTGAACAATGAATCAAGTGATTACAGCATTATTGAACATGCTCGGAACAGCTGGGTCATACGGGCGTGTGGATGTATGGATGATACAGAAACCACCAGTCTAGGTACACCTCGCCACGCTGTAGACGCAGGGCAGGAATGCACAGTGAATAATGTGATTACAGCATTATTGAACATGCTCGGAACAGCTGGGTCATACGGGCGTGTGGGTGTATGGTTGATACAGAAACCACCAGTCTAGGTACACCTCGCCACGCTGTAGACACAGGGCAGGAATGCACAGTGAATAATGTGATTACAGCATTATTGAACATGCTCGGAACAGCTGGGTCATACGGGCGTGTGGATGTATGGTTGATACAGAAACCACCAGTCTAGGTACACCTCGCCACGCTGTATACGCAGGGCAGGAATGCACAGTGAATAATGTGATTACAGCATTATTGAACATGCTCGGAACAGCTGGGTCATACGGGCGTGTGGATGTATGGTTGATACAGAAACCACCAGTCTAGGTACACCTCGCCACGCTGTATACGCAGGGCAGGAATGCACAGTGAATAATGTGATTACAGCATTATTGAACATGCTCGGAACAGCTGGGTCATACGGGCGTGTGGATGTATGGTTGATACAGAAACCACCAGTCTAGGTACACCTCGCCACGCTGTAGACGCAGGGCAGGAATGTACAGTGAATAATGTGATTACAGCATTATTGAACATGCTCGGAACAGCTGGGTCATACGGGCGTGTGGATGTATGGTTGTTACAGAAACCACCAGTCTAGGTACACCTCGCCACGCTGTAGACGCAGGGCAGGAATGCACAGTGAATAATGTGATTACAGCATTATTGAACATGCTCGGAACAGCTGGGTCATACGGGCGTGTGGATGTACGGTTGATACAGAAACCACCAGTCTAGGTACACCTCGCCACGCTGTAGACGCAGGGCAGGAATGCACAGTGAATAATGTGATTACAGCATTATTGAACATGCTCGGAACAGCTGGGTCATACGGGCGTGTGGATGTATGGTTGATACAGAAACCACCAGTCTAGGTACACCTCGCCACGCTGTAGACGCAGGGCAGGAATGCACAGTGAATAATGTGATTACAGCATTATTGAACATGCTCGGAACAGCTGGGTCATACGGGCGTGTGGATGTATGGTTGATACAGAAACCACCAGTCTAGGTACACCTCGCCACGCTGCAGACGCAGGGCAGGAATGCACAGTGAATAATGTGATTACAGCATTATTGAACTTGCTCGGAACAGCTGGGTCATACGGGCGTGTGGGTGTATGGTTGATACAGAAACCACCAGTCTAGGTACACCTCGCCACGCTGTAGACGCAGGGCAGGAATGTACAGTGAATAATGTGATTACAGCATTATTGAACATGCTCGGAACAGCTGGGTCATACGGGCGTGTGGATGTATGGTTGATACAGAAACCACCAGTCTAGGTACACCTCGCCACGCTGTAGACGCAGGGCAGGAATGCACAATGAATAATGTGATTACAGCATTATTGAACTTGCTCGGAACAGCTGGGTCATACGGGCGTGTGGATGTATGGTTGATACAGAAACCACCAGTCTAGGTACACCTCGCCACGCTGTAGACGCAGGGCAGGAATGAACAGTGAATAATGTGATTACAGCATTATTGAACATGCTCGGAACAGCTGGGTCATACGGGCGTGTGGATGTAGGGTTGATACAGAAACCACCAGTCTAGGTACACCTCGCCACGCTGTAGACGCAGGGCAGGAATGCACAGTGAATAATGTGATTACAGCATTATTGAACATGCTCGGAACAGCTGGGTCATACGGGCGTGTGGATGTATGGTTGATACAGAAACCACCAGTCTAGGTACACCTCGCCACGCTGTAGACGCAGAGCAGGAATGCACAGTGAATAATGTGATTACAGCATTATTGAACATGCTCGGAACAGCTGGGTCATACGGGCGTGTGGATGGATGGTTGATACAGAAACCACCAGTCTAGGTACACCTCGCCACGCTGTAGACGCAGGGCAGGAATGAACAGTGAATCAAGTGATTACAGCATTATTGAACATGCTCGGAACAGCTGGGTCATACGGGCGTGTGGATGTATGGTTGATACAGAAACCACCAGTCTAGGTACACCTCGCCACGCTGCAGACGCAGGGCAGGAATGCACAATGAATAATGTGATTACAGCATTATTGAACATGCTCGGAACAGCTGGGTCATACGGGCGTGTGGATGTATGGTTGATACAGAAACCACCAGTCTAGGTACACCTCGCCACGCTGTAGACGCAGGGCAGGAATGCACAGTGAATAATGTGATTACAGCATTATTGAACATGCTCGGAACAGCTGGGTCATACGGGCGTGTGGATGTAGGGTTGATACAGAAACCACCAGTCTAGGTACACCTCGCCACGCTGTAGACGCAGGGCAGGAATGCACAGTGAATAATGTGATTACAGCATTATTGAACATGCTCGGAACAGCTGGGTCATACGGGCGTGTGGATGTATGGTTGATACAGAAACCACCAGTCTAGGTACACCTCGCCACGCTGTAGACGCAGGGCAGGAATGCACAGTGAATAATGTGATTACAGCATTATTGAACATGCTCGGAACAGCTGGGTCATACGGGCGTGTGGATGTAGGGTTGATACAGAAACCACCAGTCTAGGTACACCTCGCCACGCTGTATACGCAGGGCAGGAATGCACAGTGAATAATGTGATTACAGCATTATTGAACATGCTCGGAACAGCTGGGTCATACGGGCGTGTGGATGTATGGTTGATACAGAAACCACCAGTCTAGGTACACCTCGCCACGCTGTAGACGCAGGGCAGGAATGAGCAATGAATAATGTGATTACAGCATTATTGAACATGCTCGGAACAGCTGGGTCATACGGGCGTGTGGATGTATGGTTGATACAGAAACCACCAGTCTAGGTACACCTCGCCACGCTGTAGACGCAGGGCAGGAATGAGCAATGAATAATGTGATTACAGCATTATTGAACATGCTCGGAACAGCTGGGTCATACGGGCGTGTGGATGTATGGTTGATACAGAAACCACCAGTCTAGGTACACCTCGCCACGCTGTAGACGCAGGGCAGGAATGCATAGTGAATAATGTGATTACAGCATTATTGAACATGCTCGGAACAGCTGGGTCATACGGGCGTGTGGATGTATGGTTGATACAGAAACCACCAGTCTAGGTACACCTCGCCACGCTGTAGACGCAGGGCAGGAATGCATAGTGAATAATGTGATTACAGCATTATTGAACATGCTCGGAACAGCTGGGTCATACGGGCGTGTGGATGTATGGTTGATACAGAAACCACCAGTCTAGGTACACCTCGCCACGCTGTAGACACAGGGCAGGAATGCACAATGAATAATGTGATTACAGCATTATTGAACATGCTCGGAACAGCTGGGTCATACGGGCGTGTGGATGTATGGTTGATACAGAAACCACCAGTCTAGGTACACCTCGCCACGCTGTAGACACAGGGCAGGAATGCACAATGAATAATGTGATTACAGCATTATTGAACATGCTCGGAACAGCTGGGTCATACGGGCGTGTGGATGTATGGTTGATACAGAAACCACCAGTCTAGGTACACCTCGCCACGCTGTAGACGCAGGGCAGGAATGCACAGTGAATAATGTGATTACAGCATTATTGAACATGCTCGGAACAGCTGAGTCATACGGGCGTGTGGATGTATGGTTGATACAGAAACCACCAGTCTAGGTACACCTCGCCACGCTGTAGACGCAGGGCAGGAATGAACAGTGAATAATGTGATTACAGCATTATTGAACATGCTCGGAACAGCTGGGTCATACGGGCGTGTGGATGTATGGTTGATACAGAAACCACCAGTCTAGGTACACCTCGCCACGCTGTAGACGCAGGGCAGGAATGCACAGTGAATAATGTGATTACAGCATTATTGAACATGCTCGGAACAGCTGGGTCATACGGGCGTGTGGATGTATGGTTGATACAGAAACCACCAGTCTAGGTACACCTCGCCACGCTGTAGACGCAGGGCAGGAATGCACAGTGAATAATGTGATTACAGCATTATTGAACATGCTCGGAACAGCTGGGTCATACGGGCGTGTGGATGTATGGTTGATACAGAAACCACCAGTCTAGGTACACCTCGCCACGCTGTAGACGCAGGGCAGGAATGCACAGTGAATAATGTGATTACAGCATTATTGAACATGCTCGGAACAGCTGGGTCATACGGGCGTGTGGATGTATGGTTGATACAGAAACCACCAGTCTAGGTACACCTCGCCACGCTGTAGACGCAGGGCAGGAATGCACAGTGAATAATGTGATTACAGCATTATTGAACATGCTCGGAACAGCTGGGTCATACGGGCGTGTGGATGTATGGTTGATACAGAAACCACCAGTCTAGGTACACCTCGCCACGCTGTAGACGCAGGGCAGGAATGCACAATGAATAGTGTGATTACAGCATTATTGAACATGCTCGGAACAGCTGGGTCATACGGGCGTGTGGATGAACGGTTGATACAGAAACCACCAGTCTAGGTACACCTCGCCACGCTGTAGACGCAGGGCAGGAATGCACAGTGAATAATGTGATTACAGCATTATTGAACATGCTCGGAACAGCTGGGTCATACGGGCGTGTGGATGTATGGTTGATATAGAAACCACCAGTCTAGGTACACCTCGCCACGCTGTAGACGCAGGGCAGGAATGCACAGTGAATAATGTGATTACAGCATTATTGAACATGCTCGGAACAGCTGGGTCATATGGGCGTGTGGATGTACGGTTGATACAGAAACCACCAGTCTAGGTACACCTCGCCACGCTGTAGAAGCAGGGCAGGAATGAACATTGAATCAAGTGATTACAGCATTATTGAACTTGCTCGGAACAGCTGGGTCATACGGGCGTGTGGATGTATGGTTGATACAGAAACCACCAGTCTAGGTACACCTCGCCACGCTGTAGACGCAGGGCAGGAATGCACAGTGAATAATGTGATTACAGCATTATTGAACATGCTCGGAACAGCTGGGTCATACGGGCGTGTGGATGTATGGTTGATACAGAAACCACCAGTCTAGGTACACCTCGCCACGCTGTAGACGCAGGGCAGGAATGCACAGTGAATAATGTGATTACAGCATTATTGAACATGCTCGGAACAGCTGGGTCATACGGGCGTGTGGATGAACGGTTGATACAGAAACCACCAGTCTAGGTACACCTCGCCACGCTGTAGACGCAGGGCAGGAATGCACAATGAATAGTGTGATTACAGCATTATTGAACATGCTCGGAACAGCTGGGTCATACGGGCGTGTGGATGAACGGTTGATACAGAAACCACCAGTCTAGGTACACCTCGCCACGCTGTAGACGCAGGGCAGGAATGCACAGTGAATAATGTGATTACAGCATTATTGAACTTGCTCGGAACAGCTGGGTCATACGGGCGTGTGGATGTATGGTTGATACAGAAACCACCAGTCTAGGAACACCTCGCCACGCTGCAGACGCAGGGCAGGAATGCACAGTGAATAATGTGATTACAGCATTATTGAACTTGCTCGGAACAGCTGGGTCATACGGGCGTGTGGATGTATGGTTGATACAGAAACCACCAGTCTAGGTACACCTCGCCACGCTGTAGACGCAGGGCAGGAATGCACAGTGAATAATGTGATTACAGCATTATTGAACATGCTCGGAACAGCTGGGTCATACGGGCGTGTGGATGTATGGTTGATACAGAAACCACCAGTCTAGGTACACCTCGCCACGCTGCAGACGCAGGGCAGGAATGCACAGTGAATAATGTGATTACAGCATTATTGAACATGCTCGGAACAGCTGGGTCATACGGGCGTGTGGATGTATGGTTGATACAGAAACCACCAGTCTAGGTACACCTCGCCACGCTGTACACGCAGGGCAGGAATGCACAGTGAATAATGTGATTACAGCATTATTGAACTTGCTCGGAACAGCTGGGTCATACGGGCGTGTGGATGTATGGTTGATACAGAAACCACCAGTCTAGGTACACCTCGCCACGCTGTAGACGCAGGGCAGGAATGCACAGTGAATAATGTGATTACAGCATTATTGAACATGCTCGGAACAGCTGGGTCATACGGGCGTGTGGATGTTTGGTTGATACAGAAACCACCAGTCTAGGTACACCTCGCCACGCTGTAGACGCAGGGCAGGAATGCACAGTGAATAATGTGATTACAGCATTATTGAACATGCTCGGAACAGCTGGGTCATACGGGCGTGTGGATGAACGGTTGATACAGAAACCACCAGTCTAGGTACACCTCGCCACGCTGTAGACGCGGGGCAGGAATGCACAGTGAATAATGTGATTACAGCATTATTGAACATGCTCGGAACAGCTGGGTCATACGGGCGTGTGGATGTATGGTTGTTACAGAAACCACCAGTCTAGGTACACCTCGCCACGCTGTAGACGCAGGGCAGGAATGAACAATGAATAATGTGATTACAGCATTATTGGACATGCTCGGAACAGCTGGGTCATACGGGCGTGTGGATGTATGGTTGATACAGAAACCACCAGTCTAGGTACACCTCGCCACGCTGCAGACGCAGGGCAGGAATGAACAATGAATAATGTGATTACAGCATTATTGGACATGCTCGGAACAGCTGGGTCATACGGGCGTGTGGATGTATGGTTGATACAGAAACCACCAGTCTAGGTACACCTCGCCACGCTGTAGACGCAGGGCAGGAATGTACAGTGAATAATGTGATTACAGCATTATTGAACATGCTCGGAACAGCTGGGTCATACGGGCGTGTGGATGTATGGTTGATACAGAAACCACCAGTCTAGGTACACCTCGCCACGCTGTAGACGCAGGGCAGGAATGTACAGTGAATAATGTGATTACAGCATTATTGAACATGCTCGGAACAGCTGGGTCATACGGGCGTGTGGATGTATGGTTGATACAGAAACCACCAGTCTAGGTACACCTCGCCACGCTGTAGACGCAGGGCAGGAATGTACAGTGAATAATGTGATTACAGCATTATTGAACATGCTCGGAACAGCTGGGTCATACGGGCGTGTGGATGTATGGTTGATACAGAAACCACCAGTCTAGGTACACCTCGCCACGCTGTAGACGCAGGGCAGGAATGTACAGTGAATAATGTGATTACAGCATTATTGAACATGCTCGGAACAGCTGGGTCATACGGGCGTGTGGATGTATGGTTGATACAGAAACCACCAGTCTAGGTACACCTCGCCACGCTGTAGACGCAAGGCAGGAATGAACAGTGAATAATGTGATTACAGCAATATTGAACATGCTCGGAACAGCTGGGTCATACGGGCGTGTGGATGTATGGTTGATACAGAAACCACCAGTCCAGGTACACCTCGCCACGCTGTAGACGCAGGGCAGGAATGCACAGTGAATAATGTGATTACAGCATTATTGAACATGCTCGGAACAGCTGGGTCATACGGGCGTGTGGATGTATGGTTGATACAGAAACCACCAGTCTAGGTACACCTCGCCACGCTGTAGACGCAAGGCAGGAATGCACAGTGAATAATGTGATTACAGCATTATTGAACATGCTCGGAACAGCTGGGTCATACGGGCGTGTGGATGTATGGTTGATACAGAAACCACCAGTCTAGGTACACCTCGCCACGCTGTAGACGCAGGGCAGGAATGCACAGTGAATAATGTGATTACAGCATTATTGAACATGCTCGGAACAGCTGGGTCATACGGGCGTGTGGATGTATGGTTGATACAGAAACCACCAGTCTAGGTACACCTCGCCACGCTGCAGACGCAGGGCAGGAATGCACAGTGAATAGTGTCATTACAGCATTATTGAACATGCTCGGATCAGCTGGGTCATACGGGCGTGTGGATGTATGGTTGATACAGAAACCACCAGTCTAGGTACACCTCGCCACGCTGCAGACGCAGGGCAGGAATGCACAGTGAATAGTGTCATTACAGCATTATTGAACATGCTCGGATCAGCTGGGTCATACGGGCGTGTGGATGTATGGTTGATACAGAAACCACCAGTCTAGGTACACCTCGCCACGCTGTAGACGCAGGGCAGGAATGCACAGTGAATAATGTGATTACAGCATTATTGAACATGCTCGGAACAGCTGGGTCATACGGGCGTGTGGATGTATGGTTGATATAGAAACCACCAGTCTAGGTACACCTCGCCACGCTGTAGACGCAGGGCAGGAATGCACAGTGAATAATGTGATTACAGCATTATTGAACATGCTCGGAACAGCTGGGTCATACGGGCGTGTGGATGTATGGTTGATACAGAAACCACCAGTCTAGGTACACCTTGCCACGCTGTAGACGCAGGGCAGGAATGAACAATGAATAATGTGATTACAGCATTATTGAACATGCTTGGAACAGCTGGGTCATACGGGCGTGTGGATGTACGGTTGATACAGAAACCACCAGTCTAGGTACACCTCGCCACGCTGTAGACGCAGGGCAGGAATGCACAGTGAATAATGTGATTACAGCATTATTGGACTTGCTCGGAACAGCTGGGTCATACGGGCGTGTGGATGTATGGTTGATACAGAAACCACCAGTCTAGGTACACCTCGCCACGCTGTAGACGCAGGGCAGGAATGCACAGTGAATAATGTGATTACAGCATTATTGAACATGCTCGGAACAGCTGGGTCATACGGGCGTGTGGATGTATGGTTGATATAGAAACCACCAGTCTAGGTACACCTCGCCACGCTGAAGACGCAGGGCAGGAATGCACAGTGAATAATGTGATTACAGCATTATTGAACTTGCTCGGAACAGCTGGGTCATACGGGCGTGTGGATGGACGGTTGATACAGAAACCACCAGTCTAGGTACACCTCGCCACGCTGTAGACGCAGGGCAGGAATGCACAGTGAATAATGTGATTACAGCATTATTGGACTTGCTCGGAACAGCTGGGTCATACGGGCGTGTGGATGTATGGTTGATACAGAAACCACCAGTCTAGGTACACCTCGCCACGCTGCAGACGCAGGGCAGGAATGCACAGTGAATAATGTGATTACAGCATTATTGAACTTGCTCGGAACAGCTGGGTCATACGGGCGTGTGGATGTATGGTTGATACAGAAACCACCAGTCTAGGTACACCTTGCCACGCTGTAGACGCAGGGCAGGAATGAACAATGAATAATGTGATTACAGCATTATTGAACATGCTTGGAACAGCTGGGTCATACGGGCGTGTGGATGTACGGTTGATACAGAAACCACCAGTCTAGGTACACCTCGCCACGCTGTAGACGCAGGGCAGGAATGAACAATGAATAATGTGATTACAGCATTATTGAACTTGCTCGGAACAGCTGGGTCATACGGGCGTCTGGATGGACGGTTGATACAGAAACCACCAGTCTAGGTACACCTCGCCACGCTGTAGACGCAGGGCAGGAATGCACAGTGAATAATGTGATTACAGCATTATTGAACATGCTCGGAACAGCTGGGTCATACGGGCGTGTGGATGTATGGTTGATACAGAAACCACCAGTCTAGGTACACCTCGCCACGCTGTAGACACAGGGCAGGAATGCACAGTGAATAATGTGATTACAGCATTATTGAACATGCTCGGAACAGCTGGGTCATACGGGCGTGTGGATGTATGGTTGATACAGAAACCACCAGTCTAGGTACACCTCGCCACGCTGTAGAGGCAGGGCAGGAATGAACAGTGAATAATGTGATTACAGCATTATTGAACATGCTCGGAACAGCTGGGTCATACGGGCGTGTGGATGTATGGTTGATACAGAAACCACCAGTCTAGCTACACCTCGCCACGCTGCAGACGCAGGGCAGGAATGCACAGTGAATAATGTGATTACAGCATTATTGAACATGCTCGGAATAGCTGGGTCATACGGGCGTGTGTATGGACGGTTGATACAGAAACCACCAGTCTAGGTACACCTCGCCACGCTGCAGACGCGGGGCAGGAATGCACAGTGAATAATGTGATTACAGCATTATTGAACATGCTCGGAACAGCTGGGTCATACGGGCGTGTGGATGTATGGTTGATACAGAAACCACCAGTCTAGGTACACCTCGCCACGCTGTAGACGCAGGGCAGGACTGCACAGTGAATAATGTGATTACAGCATTATTGAACATGCTCGGAACAGCTGGGTCATACGGGCGTGTGGATGTATGGTTGATACAGAAACCACCAGTCTAGGTACACCCCGCCACGCTGCAGACGCAGGGCAGGAATGAACAATGAATAATGTGAATACAGCATTATTGAACATGCTCGGAACAGCTGGGTCATACGGGCGTGTGGATGTATGGTTGATACAGAAACCACCAGTCTGGGTACACCTCGCCACGCTGTAGACGCAGGGCAGGAATGTACAGTGAATAAAGTGATTACAGCATTATTGAACATGCTCGGAACAGCTGGGTCATACGGGCGTGTGGATGTATGGTTGATACAGAAACCACCAGTCTGGGTACACCTCGCCACGCTGTAGACGCAGGGCAGGAATGCACAGTGAATAATGTGATTACAGCATTATTGAACTTGCTCGGAACAGCTGGGTCATACGGGCGTGTGGATGTATGGTTGATACAGAAACCACCAGTCTAGGTACACCTCGCCACGCTGTAGACGCAGGGCAGGAATGCACAGTGAATAATGTGATTACAGCATTATTGAACATGCTCGGAACAGCTGGGTCATACGGGCGTGTGGATGTATGGTTGATACAGAAACCACCAGTCTAGGTACACCTTGCCACGCTGTAGACGCAGGGCAGGAATGCACAGTGAATAATGTGATTACAGCATTATTGAACATGCTCGGAACAGCTGGGTCATACGGGCGTGTGGATGTACGGTTGATACAGAAACCACCAGTCTAGGTACACCTCGCCACGCTGCAGACGCAGGGCAGGAATGCACAGTGAATAATGTGATTACAGCATTATTGAACATGCTCGGAACAGCTGGGTCATACGGGCGTGTGGATGTATGGTTGATACAGAAACCACCAGTCTAGGTACACCTCGCCACGCTGTAGACGCAGGGCAGGAATGCACAGTGAATAATGTGATTACAGCATTATTGAACATGCTCGGAACAGCTGGGTCATACGGGCGTGTGGATGTATGGTTGATACAGAAACCACCAGTCTAGGTACACCTCGCCACGCTGTAGACGCAGGGCAGGAATGCACAGTGAATAATGTGATTACAGCAATATTGAACATGCTCGGAACAGCTGGGTCATACGGGCGTGTGGATGTATGGTTGTTACAGAAACCACCAGTCTAGGTACACCTCACCACGCTGTAGACGCAGGGCAGGAATGAACAGTGAATAATGTGATTACAGCATTATTGAACATGCTCGGAACAGCTGGGTCATATGGGCGTGTGGATGTATGGTTGTTACAGAAACCACCAGTCTAGGTACACCTCACCACGCTGTAGACGCAGGGCAGGAATGCACAGTGAATAATGTGATTACAGCAATATTGAACATGCTCGGAACAGCTGGGTCATATGGGCGTGTGGATGTATGGTTGTTACAGAAACCACCAGTCTAGGTACACCTCGCCACGCTGTAGACGCAGGGCAGGAATGCACAGTGAATAATGTGATTACAGCATTATTGAACATGCTCGGAACAGCTGGGTCATATGGGCGTGTGGATGTATGGTTGATACAGAAACCACCAGTCTAGGTACACCTCGCCACGCTGTAGACGCAGGGCAGGAATGCACAGTGAATAATGTGATTACAGCATTATTGAACATGCTCGGAACAGCTGGGTCATATGGGCGTGTGGATGGACGGTTGATACAGAAACCACCAGTCTAGGTACACCTCGCCACGCTGTAGACGCAGGGCAGGAATGCACAGTGAATAATGTGATTACAGCATTATTGAACATGCTCGGAACAGCTGGGTCATACGGGCGTGTGGATGTACGGTTGTTACAGAAACCACCAGTCTAGGTACACCTCGCCACGCTGTAGACGCAGGGCAGGAATGCACAGTGAATAATGTGATTACAGCATTATTGAACATGCTCGGAACAGCTGGGTCATACGGGCGTGTGGATGTATGGTTTATATAGAAACCACCAGTCTAGGTACTCCTCGCCACGCTTTAGACGCAGGGCAGGAATGAACAGTGAATAATGTGATTACAGCATTATTAACTTGCTCGGAACAGCTGGGTCATACGGCCGTGTGGATGTATGGTTGATACAGAATCCACCAGTCTAGGTACACCTCGCCACGCTGCAGACGCAGGGCAGGAATGCACAGTGAATAATGTGATTACAGCATTATTGAACATGCTCGGAACAGCTGGGTCATACGGGCGTGTGGATGTATGGTTGATACAGAATCCACCAGTCTAGGTACACCTCGCCACGCTGCAGACGCAGGGCAGGAATGCACAGTGAATAATGTGATTACAGCATTATTGAACATGCTCGGAACAGCTGGGTCATACGGGCGTGTGGATGTACGGTTGATACAGAAACCACCAGTCTAGGTACACCTCACCACGCTGTAGACGCAGGGCAGGAATGCACAGTGAATAATGTGATTACAGCATTATTGAACATGCTCGGAACAGCTGGGTCATACGGCCGTGTGGATGTATGGTTGATACAGAATCCACCAGTCTAGGTACACCTCGCCACGCTGCAGACGCAGGGCAGGAATGCACAGTGAATAATGTGATTACAGCATTATTGAACATGCTCGGAACAGCTGGGTCATACGGGCGTGTGGATGTACGGTTGATACAGAAACCACCAGTCTAGGTACACCTCGCCACGCTGCAGACGCAGGGCAGGAATGCACAGTGAATAATGTGATTACAGCATTATTGAACTTGCTCGGAACAGCTGGGTCATACGGGCGTGTGGATGTACGGTTGATACAGAAACCACCAGTCTAGGTACACCTCGCCACGCTGTAGACGCAGGGCAGGAATGAACAGTGAATAATGTGATTACAGCATTATTGAACATGCTCGGAACAGCTGGGTCATACGGGCGTGTGGATGAACGGTTGATACAGAAACCACCAGTCTAGGTACACCTCACCACGCTGTAGACGCAGGGCAGGAATGCACAGTGAATAATGTGATTACAGCATTATTGAACTTGCTCGGAACAGCTGGGTCATACGGGCGTGTGGATGTACGGTTGATACAGAAACCACCAGTCTGGGTACACCTCGCCACGCTGTAGACGCAGGGCAGGAATGCACAGTGAATAATGTGATTACAGCATTATTGAACATGCTCGGAACAGCTGGGTCATACGGGCGTGTGGATGTATGGTTGATACAGAAACCACCAGTCTAGGTACACCTCGCCACGCTGTAGACGCAGGGCAGGAATGCACAGTGAATAATGTGATTACAGCATTATTGAACATGCTCGTAACAGCTGGGTCATACGGGCGTGTGGATGTATGGTTGATACAGAAACCACCAGTCTAGGTACACCTCGCCACGCTGTAGACGCAGGGCAGGAATGCACAATGTATAAAGTGATTACAGCATTATTGAACTTGCTCGGAACAGCTGGGTCATACGGGCGTGTGGATGTATGGTTGATACAGAAACCACCAGTCTAGGTACACCTCGCCACGCTGCAGACGCAGGGCAGGAATGCACAGTGAATAATGTGATTACAGCATTATTGAACATGCTCGGAACAGCTGGGTCATACTGGCGTGTGGATGTATGGTTGATACAGAAACCACCAGTCTAGGTACACCTCGCCACGCTGCAGACGCAGGGCAGGAATGCACAGTGAATAAAGTGATTACAGCATTATTGAACATGCTCGGAACAGCTGGGTCATACAGGCGTGTGGAATAACGGTTGATACAGAAACCACCAGTCTAGGTACACCTCGCCACGCTGTAGACGCAGGGCAGGAATGCACAGTGAATAAAGTGATTACAGCATTATTGAACATGCTCGGAACAGCTGGGTCATACGGGCGTGTGGATGTACGGTTGATACAGAAACCACCAGTCTAGGTACACCTCGCCACGCTGTAGACGCAGGGCAGGAATGCACAGTGAATAATGTGATTACAGCATCATTGAACATGCTCGGAACAGCTGGGTCATATGGGCGTGTGGATGTATGGTTGATACAGAAACCACCAGTCTAGGTACACCTCGCCACGCTGTAGACGCAGGGCAGGAATGCACAGTGAATAATGTGATTACAGCATCATTGAACATGCTCGGAACAGCTGGGTCATACGGGCGTGTGGATGTACGGTTGATACAGAAACCACCAGTCTAGGTACACCTCGCCACGCTGCAGACGCAGGGCAGGAATGCACAGTGAATAATGTGATTACAGCATTATTGAACTTGCTCGGAACAGCTGGGTCATACGGGCGTGTGGATGTATGGTTGATACAGAAACCACCAGTCTAGATACACCTCGCCACGCTGCAGACGCAGGGCAGGAATGCACAGTGAATAATGTGATTACAGCATTATTGAACTTGCTCGGAACAGCTGGGTCATACGGGCGTGTGGATGTAAGGTTGATACAGAAACCACCAGTCTAGGTACACCTCGCCACGCTGCAGACGCAGGGCAGGAATGCACAGTGAATAATGTGATTACAGCATTATTGAACATGCTCGGAACAGCTGGGTCATACGGGCGTGTGGATGTATGGTTGATACAGAAACCACCAGTCTAGGTACACCTCGCCACGCTGCAGACGCAGGGCAGGAATGCACAATGAATCAAGTGATTACAGCATTATTGAACATGCTCGGAACAGCTGGGTCATACGGGCGTGTGGATGTATGGTTGATACAGAAACCACCAGTCTAGGTACACCTCGCCACGCTGCAGACGCAGGGCAGGAATGCACAGTGAATAGTGTGATTACAGCATTATTGAACATGCTCGGAACAGCTGGGTCATACGGGCGTGTGGATGTATGGTTGATACAGAAACCACCAGTCTAGGTACACCTCGCCACGCTGTAGACGCAGGGCAGGAATGTACAGTGAATAATGTGATTACAGCATTATTGAACATGCTCGGAACAGCTGGGTCATACGGGCGTGTGGATGTATGGTTGATACAGAAACCACCAGTCTAGGTACACCTCGCCACGCTGTAGACGCAGGGCAGGAATGCACAGTGAATAATGTGATTACAGCATTATTGAACATGCTCGGAACAGCTGGGTCATACGGGCGTGTGGATGTATGGTTGATATAGAAACCACCAGTCTAGGTACACCTTGCCACGCTGTAGACGCAGGGCAGGAATGCACAGTGAATAATGTGATTACAGCATTATTGAACATGCTCGGAACAGCTGGGTCATACGGGCGTGTGGATGTATGGTTGATACAGAAACCACCAGTCTAGGTACACCTCGCCACGCTGTAGACGCAGGGCAGGAATGCACATTGAATAATGTGATTACAGCATTATTGAACATGCTCGGAACAGCTGGGTCATACGGGCGTGTGGATGGACAGTTGATACAGAAACCACCAGTCTAGGTACACCTCGCCACGCTGTAGACGCAGGGCAGGAATGTACAGTGAATAATGTGATTACAGCATTATTGAACATGCTCGGAACAGCTGGGTCATACGGGCGTGTGGATGTATGGTTGATACAGAAACCACCAGTCTAGGTACACCTCGCCACGCTGTAGACGCAGGGCAGGAATGCACAGTGAATAATGTGATTACAGCATTATTGAACATGCTCGGAACAGCTGGGTCATACGGGCGTGTGGATGGACAGTTGATACAGAAACCACCAGTCTAGGTACACCTCGCCACGCTGTAGACGCAGGGCAGGAATGCACATTGAATAATGTGATTACAGCATTATTGAACATGCTCGGAACAGCTGGGTCATACGGGCGTGTGGATGGACAGTTGATACAGAAACCACCAGTCTAGGTACACCTCGCCACGCTGTAGACGCAGGGCAGGAATGTACAGTGAATAATGTGATTACAGCATTATTGAACATGCTCGGAACAGCTGGGTCATACGGGCGTGTGGATGGACAGTTGATACAGAAACCACCAGTCTAGGTACACCTCGCCACGCTGTAGACGCAGGGCAGGAATGCACAGTGAATAATGTGATTACAGCATTATTGAACATGCTCGGAACAGCTGGGTCATACGGGCGTGTGGATGTATGGTTGATACAGAAACCACCAGTCTAGGTACACCTCGCCACGCTGTAGACGCAGGGCAGGAATGCACAGTGAATAATGTGATTACAGCATTATTGAACATGCTCGGAACAGCTGGGTCATACGGGCGTGTGGATGTATGGTTGATACAGAAACCACCAGTCTAGGTACACCTCGCCACGCTGTAGACGCAGGGCAGGAATGCACAGTGAATAATGTGATTACAGCATTATTGAACATGCTCGGAACAGCTGGGTCATACGGGCGTGTGGATGTATGGTTGATACAGAAACCACCAGTCTAGGTACACCTCGCCACGCTGTAGACGCAGGGCAGGAATGAACAGTGAATAATGTGATTACAGCATTATTGAACTTGCTCGGAACAGCTGGGTCATACGGGCGTGTGGATGTACGGTTGATACAGAAACCACCAGTCTAGGTACACCTCGCCACGCTGTAGACGCAGGGCAGGAATGAACAGTGAATAATGT
The DNA here is from genome assembly GCA_964007535.1 of Brachyptera risi. Lineage (NCBI taxonomy): Eukaryota > Metazoa > Arthropoda > Insecta > Plecoptera > Taeniopterygidae > Brachyptera > Brachyptera risi. The sequence goes on along the minus strand of OZ023330.1, from coordinate 46,793,937 downwards.
GATTACAGCATTATTGAACATGCTCGGAACAGCTGGGTCATACGGGCGTGTGGGTGTATGGTTGATACAGAAACCACCAGTCTAGGTACACCTTGCCACGCTGCAGACGCAGGGCAGGAATGCACAATGAATCAAGTGATTACAGCATTATTGAACTTGCTCGGAACAGCTGGGTCATACGGGCGTGTGGGTGTATGGTTGATACAGAAACCACCAGTCTAGGTACACCTTGCCACGCTGCAGACGCAGGGCAGGAATGCACAATGAATCAAGTGATTACAGCATTATTGAACATGCTCGGAACAGCTGGGTCATACGGGCGTGTGGATGGACGGTTGATACAGAAACCACCAGTCTAGGTACACCTCGCCACGCTGTAGACGCAGGGCAGGAATGTACAGTGAATAATGTGATTACAGCATTATTGAACATGCTCGGAACAGCTGGGTCATACGGGCGTGTGGATGTATGGTTGATACAGAAACCACCAGTCTAGGTACACCTCGCCACGCTGTAGACGCAGGGCAGGAATGCACAGTGAATAATGTGATTACAGCATTATTGAACATGCTCGGAACAGCTGGGTCATACGGGCGTGTGGATGTATGGTTGATACAGAAACCACCAGTCTAGGTACACCTCGCCACGCTGTAGACGCAGGGCAGGAATGAACAGTGAATAATGTGATTACAGCATTATTGAACATGCTCGGAACAGCTGGGTCATACGGGCGTGTGGATGTATGGTTGATACAGAAACCACCAGTCTAGGTACACCTCGCCACGCTGTAGACGCAGGGCAGGAATGTACAGTGAATAATGTGATTACAGCATTATTGAACATGCTCGGAACAGCTGGGTCATACGGGCGTGTGGATGTATGGTTGATACAGAAACCACCAGTCTAGGTACACCTCGCCACGCTGTAGACGCAGGGCAGGAATGCACAGTGAATAATGTGATTACAGCATTATTGAACATGCTCGGAACAGCTGGGTCATACGGGCGTGTGGATGTATGGTTGATACAGAAACCACCAGTCTAGGTACACCTCGCCACGCTGTAGTCGCAGGGCAGGAATGTACAGTGAATAATGTGATTACAGCATTATTGAACATGCTCGGAACAGCTGGGTCATACGGGCGTGTGGATGTATGGTTGATACAGAAACCACCAGTCTGGGTACACTCCGCCACGCTGTAGACGCAGGGCAGGAATGTACAGTGAATAATGTGATTACAGCATTATTGAACATGCTCGGAACAGCTGGGTCATACGGGCGTGTGGATGTACGGTTGATACAGAAACCACCAGTCTAGGTACACCTCGCCACGCTGTAGACGCAGGGCAGGAATGAACAGTGAATAATGTGATTACAGCATTATTGAACATGCTCGGAACAGCTGGGTCATACGGGCGTGTGGATGTATGGTTGATACAGAAACCACCAGTCTAGGTACACCTCGCCACGCTGTAGACGCAGGGCAGGAATGAACAGTGAATAATGTGATTACAGCATTATTGAACATGCTCGGAACAGCTGGGTCATACGGGCGTGTGGATGTATGGTTGATACAGAAACCACCAATCTAGGTACACCTCGCCACGCTGTAGACGCAGGGCAGGACTGAACAATGAATAATGTGATTACAGCATTATTGAACATGCTCGGAACAGCTGGGTCATACGGGCGTGTGGATGTATGGTTGATACAGAAACCACCAGTCTAGGTACACCTCGCCACGCTGTAGACCCAGGGCAGGAATGCACAGTGAATAAAGTGATTACAGCATTATTGAACATGCTCGGAACAGCTGGGTCATACGGGCGTGTGGATGTATGGTTGATACAGAAACCACCAGTCTAGGTACACCTCGCCACGCTGTAGACGCAGGGCAGGAATGCACAGTGAATAGTGTCATTACAGCATTATTGAACATGCTCGGAACAGCTGGGTCATACGGGCGTGTGGATGTATGGTTGATACAGAAACCACCAGTCTAGGTACACCTCGCCACGCTGTAGACGCAGGGCAGGAATGCACAGTGAATAGTGTCATTACAGCATTATTGAACTTGCTCGGAACAGCTGGGTCATACGGGCGTGTGGATGGATGGTTGATACAGAAACCACCAGTCTAGGTACACCTCGCCACGCTGTAGACGCAGGGCAGGAATGCACAGTGAATAATGTGATTACAGCATTATTAAACATGCTCGGAACAGCTGGGTCATACGGGCGTGTGGATGTATGGTTGATACAGAAACCACCAGTCTAGGTACACCTCGCCACGCTGTAGACGCAGGGCAGGACTGAACAGTGAATAATGTGATTACAGCATTATTGAACATGCTCGGAACAGCTGGGTCATACGGGCGTGTGGATGTATGGTTGATACAGAAACCACCAGTCTAGGTACACCTCGCCACGCTGTAGACGCAGGGCAGGAATGCACAGTGAATAATGTGATTACAGCATTATTGAACATGCTCGGAACAGCTGGGTCATACGGGCGTGTGGATGTATGGTTGATACAGAAACCACCAGTCTAGGTACACCTCGCCACGCTGTAGACGCAGGGCAGGAATGCACAGTGAATAATGTGATTACAGCATTATTGAACATGCTCGGAACAGCTGGGTCATACGGGCGTGTGGATGTATGGTTGATACAGAAACCACCAGTCTGGGTACACCTCGCCACGCTGTAGACGCAGGGCAGGAATGCACAGTGAATAATGTGATTACAGCATTATTGAACATGCTCGGAACAGCTGGGTCATACGGGCGTGTGGATGTATGGTTGATACAGAAACCACCAGTCTAGGTACACCTCGCCACGCTGTAGACGCAGGGCAGGAATGCACAGTGAATAATGTGATTACAGCATTATTGAACATGCTCGGAACAGCTGGGTCATACGGGCGTGTGGATGTATGGTTGATACAGAAACCACCAGTCTAGGTACACCTCGCCACGCTGCAGACGCAGGGCAGGAATGTACAGTGAATAATGTGATTACAGCATTATTGAACATGCTCGGAACAGCTGGGTCATACGGGCGTGTGTATGTATGGTTGATACAGAAACCACCAGTCTAGGTACACCTCGCCACGCTGCAGACACAGGGCAGGAATGCACAGTGAATAATGTGATTACAGCATTATAGAACTTGCTCGGAACAGCTGGGTCATACAGGCGTGTGGATGTATGGTTGATACAGAAACCACCAGTCTAGGTACACCTCGCCACGCTGCAGACACAGGGCAGGAATGCACAGTGAATAATGTGATTACAGCATTATAGAACTTGCTCGGAACAGCTGGGTCATACAGGCGTGTGGATGTATGGTTGATACAGAAACCACCAGTCTAGGTACACCTCGCCACGCTGCAGACGCAGGGCAGGAATGAACAGTGAATAATGTGATTACAGCATTATTGAACATGCTCGAAACAGCTGGGTCATACGGGCGTGTTGATGGACGGTTGATACAGAAACCACCAGTCTAGGTACACCTCGCCACGCTGCAGACGCAGGGCAGGAATGCACAGTGAATAATGTGATTACAGCATTATTGAACATGCTCGGAACAGCTGGGTCATACGGGCGTGTGGATGTATGGTTGATACAGAAACCACCAGTCTAGGTACACCTCGCCACGCTGTAGACGCAGGGCAGGAATGCACAGTGAATAATGTGATTACAGCATTATTGAACATGCTCGGAACAGCTGGGTCATACGGGCGTGTGGATGTATGGTTGATACAGAAACCACCAGTCTAGGTACACCTCGCCACGCTGTAGACGCAGGGCAGGAATGAACAATGAATGGAGTGATTACAGCATTATTGAACATGCTCGGAACAGCTGGGTCATACGGGCGTGTGGATGAACGGTTGATACAGAAACCACCAGTCTAGGTACACCTCGCCACGCTGCAGACGCAGGGCAGGAATGCACAGTGAATAATGTGATTACAGCATTATTGAACATGCTCGGAACAGCTGGGTCATACGGGCGTGTGGATGTACGGTTGATACAGAAACCACCAGTCTAGGTACACCTCGCCACGCTGCAGACGCAGGGCAGGAATGAACAATGAATAAAGTGATTACAGCATTATTGAACATGCTCGGAACAGCTGGGTCATACGGGCGTGTGGATGTATGGTTGATACAGAAACCACCAGTCTAGGAACACCTCGCCACGCTGCAGACGCAGGGCAGGAATGTACGATGAATAATGTGATTACAGCATTATTGAACATGCTCGGAACAGCTGGGTCATACGGGCGTGTGGATGTATGGTTGATACAGAAACCACCAGTCTAGGTACACCTCGCCACGCTGTAGACGCAGGGCAGGAATGCACAGTGAATAATGTGATTACAGCATTATTGAACATGCTCGGAACAGCTGGGTCATACGGGCGTGTGGATGTATGGTTGATACAGAAACCACCAGTCTGGGTACACCTCGCCACGCTGTAGACGCAGGGCAGGAATGCACAGTGAATAATGTGATTACAGCATTATTGAACATGCTCGGAACAGCTGGGTCATACGGGCGTGTGGATGTATGGTTGTTACGGAAACCACCAGTCTAGGTACACCTCGCCACGCTGTAGACGCAGGGCAGGAATGAACAATGAATAAAGTGATCACAGCATTATTGAACTTGCTCGGAACAGCTGGGTCATACGGGCGTGTGGATGGACGGTTGATACAGAAACACCAGTCTGGGTACACCTCGCCACGCTGTAGACCCATCCCACTCTCATAGGGCTTTGTCTGTGTGTGTGTTTTTTTTGTTTTTTTTTGTAAGCACTCCACAGGTCGCAAGGGTTGACTGATCAACATAAAACTTCTTTTGTAGACGCAAACTCATCTAACTTAGAACTGTATAGTTTTTGGAATGAATCGGTCGGACCGATTTTGAGAAAAATCATTTCAAAGTTTCTAAAAACCTCATAAGATTTGGCTGGGCGGAAAATGTTGAAAAATAAAATCTCTCCAAATTGGATGAAATTCTCTCAAAATGTGTAAAAATGGATTTTTCACATTATTACGATTTTGGGAGCAATTCTGATCAGTCATTTTGAAGAAAAAATTAACAATAACTGATAATATTCATCAAATATATCATACAAATTGTGACAGAATTAAGTTGTTGAGATTCACTGCTTTCTAGATTCAAGAGTTGACCAACAATGAAGTATTTTTCATATGCGTCAAGGTGTGTAGATTACCAGAGTCAATAAAGTGGCAAGATTAGAACTACTTCAACGACTTTTATAGCTTATTCAGATATCAAGGTGTGTAGAATACCAGAGTCGATAAAGTAGCAAGGGTAGAACTACTTCAACGACTTTTATACCTTATCAGGATATCTCGCTCATCTTACAACGCATATTTCGCGTTTGACTAGTCATACTCAATATTCAATCTTAACCTCACATTTGGGAACCTTGGATGACAGCTGATAGAATTAGCGGGAAACAAAATGCAAAGCCTTCTTGATGTTCAACAACAAAAAGATTCACAACAATTAGAAAACAACAAACTTAAAAGTATATACAACATTTTATGCATTCTTTTTGATGTAAAATATTATCTAGCTGTAGGGAACAAGTAGTAATTCATGTTTATGTCGCGTTATTACAAACTAATTGACATCCCGCTCTTTTCTCACATTGGTTGACAGTCGAAAACAATGACGTCACACGGCAACGGCACGGACAGTTGGGACTGAAGATAACACCACGGTAAAATTATCTTGAAATTCTTTGTGAATAGGGAATAAGGATAAAACCGTTATGAAGTTAGAACGTGTTATCTCTGTTTCAATTTAGAACGTGTTCTAAAATGTGCTAAAGTGGCGCTAAAATGTTTCAAGATAAAATTCTCTGTGAATCTGGGCCCAGAAATAAAAGCCCAAAATCATCAATGTAGTATAATTTCCAGGTATCAGTAATTATTCTTCTCACACCAAATATCTACGATTTTGCTTCGTTATTTTCCACATGTTCAAACAATATTAATGAATCTAATGGAACAAAAAATATCGTTAATATACTATTTTCATGATGATTGTATAATGAAGTTGAATATCACTACTCTATTCTTTTGTCACAATAAAACTACAGCATTACAAGTAACTGGTCAACATGGAGTGGAGTTAATCCTGAAACTAATTCGGAATGAAGTGTATTATTATCATATTAAGAGCCCGCATCTTAGACGCAATTATAGGGTGCACTTCCGCCACATATATCTCAAGAACTACAAACACTGTGGACTTGCGGTGAAATGAAATGAATGCACAATACCCTCACAATTAGATATGCTTAATCGGAAATTGAAGAATAATTTTATTATGAAGCAATCATTGAATCAAAATGTGCCTAATTTGATGGTTTTCATTGCTTAATTCCTGGTTACCGAAAAATAGTAGAAATAAATTACAAACGCACATCTCCAAGTTCAACTTTGCCTTATTAATATTTGAAATTCCGATTCGCCTTTTATTCTACAGTTTTCCCAATTTCCTTGGCCAAAATGTGTAATGTAGCAAGATTTTGTCCAAATTATGAAACGAAAAACTCCCCCATCTAGCGGTGGCTACTGGAACTCTTCCAATATCATCTCTTTTTCACTTTTCGACCCACAATCAGACTTCTAAACGCACATCGAACTTGGGTCGAGCATTTCAAAGATAAACATACTCAGCTAAGATGCGGACTCTCAATGTTCCAGGATAATTTGAATTCTCTTGAAGGAAATATTTCTGATGATATTTTCTTTCTGGTTATTCTTGAGGGATTTTTTGAAAACTTCGAAATGAGTTTTCTCAGAATTTTTTCAACCGATTGCGCCTCAAAAATATACAGTATCGAAATGAATAAGGACACTTGTGTATACCAAGTTTCAACCCATTTTAAATTTTCGTTTGACTGTGGGGCGCGATAAAAAAGGCACTTTTCTTTCGAGTATGGTGAAATTGAGTCCTCGCTTCGCTTATCCAATGAAGTAGGTTGGTATCACTACATCGTGTTGGGTACAAACAACCAAAATAAAAGAACCCAGTCAAAGCTCCATAAGAGTGGGATGGAGGTCCCCGCTAGCACTCATCTGATATCACCCGGATGAGGAAATATGCCTATAGGCCTATCACTGTGAAACGTCGTGCGTCTCCAGGAATCATTCCTGCTTGTATAGTCAATATTCGAGGATTCTGTTAGACGGCCCAGTTTCCTTGACACGTTTTTCTATGTGGGATCATCGAAGAAAAGACTCAATTTCATCTCCATACTCTAAAAATTGAACTTTTTTCCCGCACTCCACAGGTCAAACGTGAGTTCACATTCAGTTGGCTCTTGACGCACAAATGTATGCAACTTTATTCAGTCACTGATCACAATAGAGTTGCCCTAAGACATAGAATAACAAGCAATATAAAACATTTGATAAAATTACAAATCTATATTATGAATGTGCTTATACGAATGATCAAATGAGGCAGCCTATTATGAATGAATACAAAAAAAAAATGAATGAAAGAACACGGGGAAATTATTATATCAAAAGTGGAATGAAAATAAAATGAAAGTAAGTGTAGATTAATAAAAATGTGAATATGAATTGTGTCAGTGAAATACGGAAAATGTGAATATACATGATTTTTACAGTGAGTGATGGAAGGTGATTAAATCAATGATTGGCCATGAAGATGATTTCCAAGAATTAGAACTGAGTCGCGAATTGTACCTATGACTATGTCAGGAATTATCCCTGACATTTCCCAATAATTGAAATAATCTTCAACCAGCCATCTCTATAATTGTCATCATCTATATAATTAGTTATACCGTATAGTTGTGGGGTGCAGTTGGTTGTAGCATATTCGAGAAAACTCATTCCGAATTTTTCAAAAACCTCGGAAAACAATTTGGAAAACATATTTCCTTCGAATGGATTTAAATTTTCATGGATTTTCATCATGATAATGGAGGATCAAATTGATGAAACTGTTCAACAAGATTGACTGTCAATTTCCCACCTCCATAAATTCAATCTATAACAATAATGCAAGATCTCAGAAGTGAGCTGAAAATGCTGAGAGGCCACGGGAGTCGATTTAGCGAAATATCATTTGTTTGGTGATGATTTTCAAACCGTATGAGATATCAAAATGAAAATTGTAAAACGCGAGAAACACAGATAATTATAATAGCTTCGAGATGATATAAGTCGTGTTTCATGACGCTCAAGCGTAGGCTATATCCAGCTACAATTTTTTTTTTTACTGTTCACGCTTGACAGTTATGCGACATGACTAGAAGAGTTATAACTAATATATTCTTGAAGCTATTATAATTATCTGTGTTTCTCGCGTATCAGAATTTTGATATCTCATATCGTTCAAAAGATACCACAGATAAAATGATATTTTGCTGAATCGACTTCCGTTGACACTCAAGTGTGAACAAAATACACGGATGTCGATATCTTCAATCTGTACCACAAACAGATGCATAAAAAGCATTTTGAAACAAATATGTCCACCGTATATTATTATCAGATGAGCGTGTGCGAAGATTCCATCTCACTCTCATGGACTCTTTATGTATGTGTGTTTTTCTCTGTTTGTTTGTAAGCACTGCGCAGCCGCAGGGTTCGACTGATTGACATGAAACTTTTTCAGTATTATACTCAAACTTATCCAACTTGGAACTGTACGATTCCAAGGCCCGGTATTACCAACGTGGGAGTAGCTCCAACTGACAGATGAAAGTTGTTATCACCATGGTTACCTGTGATATTTGTTTCCACCAACTCTTATATAACTGCTAACTGGACTTGGTAATACCGGGCCCAAGTTGTATATAGTTATTTTGAGAAATATAATCTCAAAGTTTTTCAAAACTCCATAAGCCTAAGAAAATTCGAAAAATGAAATCTCTCAGAACAAAAATTATCTGAACGTGTACAAATAAATGATACACATTATAACAATTTTAAATGGAATCCGGAAGAGCCATTTTAGATAAAATAATTCAATAGTCGTATTTTATTCATCAAACAGATAGAAATAATAGCAGAATTATGTTGCCAAGATTCACTGCTTTCTAGATTCGATATTTGCCTAACAAATGAACTCATAGAAGTATATTTTATATACGTCAAGGTGTGTAGATTTTTTCATCAAACCCGAGTCGATAAAGTAGCAAAGATAGAGCCACTTCAACGACTATTATTACAACTTATGCCGGTATCTCGCTCATCTCACTACGCATCTAATATGCTGCGTTTGCCTATAGTTAAATCATAACTTTGATATTTCTACCCTCTTTGCTCTCCTGTTACATCGTCTGAATTCAACTGTGGTCTCCTAGTCAGTATTACAAACGGAATTATTCAATTAGTTAATACCTCGAATTAATACATGTGATAGAATTGATTCGAGTGTTGGGGAGTATACTTGTAGGGGAGGGGGGGGGGGAGGAAAGAGGGGGAGGAGGGAAGGAGGGGAATCAGGTATCGCGTGTGAGTGTACCACACAGGTATATGGTAGACTGTGTTCGATGTACCTTGATTATCTAACCTAACCACATGCATCCAGTTATGATTGTTGTTATTTACAATTATTTCACTATCAGTTTTTATCATCAGTTTTGTAATATATAATCAAACGTATGTTATTAACGTAGACAGAGATTGTTACATGAAAAAAAAGAATCTAGATACGATAATAAACATTTCCTAAAGTATATCTAGATAAAAAGTAACTGATAAGTGAATAATATACCATTACCGGTGGATGAAATTGAGAAAGAATAAAATAATCCTGATTTTAATTTGATGAAATGAATTTAGCAACTCATAGTAATTCTCAGTGGACACCATTTTATGGTCAATGCGAAAGGTGAATTTTGAATGATTCATTTGTTCATTCATTTGATATATTTGTATTTATATTTGTATTCAACTTACTCATTACAGATTGTTTTTAGAACAGGTGGTAAACATAACTATCATAAAATCAAAGGAAAACAAACAAACATAGCCTACTATTTTTTAGTTGTTATTTTATTATTTTATGTTATGTTATTTTAGTTATTTAGCTATGTTTTAGTTATTGTTATTTTTGTATTGGTCAGTTGATTGGAGGAGCGCAGGCGCGTGACTCAAGATGACCGTACTTTATTGGAAAACAAAAATGATAATGATGATGATTTTCCGAACGAGTACAAATTGTGATGTAACTTGAGATGCAAGAATGTCATCTGTATTGAGTCTGAATAATTTTGAGGTGAGAAATATTTCAATTCTGATAAAACCCATTACGAGATTCTGAAAATTCTCATGCGAATAATTTTGGGGGGAATATTTGAATGAAAAAGGCTCTCAAATGCTCATTTTGAATCATCCGAAGACATCAGTGGTACACATAATGAATATTCACATATCGAAGCAATTCCATGTATTCAGAGATAGAAAAATTGAACTCAAAATATAAATTAGTAGAAATTGGGAATTGGGAAAAATTGCGAAAGTTTTCTCTTTTCTATAGATACATTATTCGGATAGACTTTCGCTCTAACCGGTAGAATTATCAGTGGGTAGGCTCACAGAAGTGGCTATATTTTAAAAATATCTACACAAACTTTGATTATATTGCTTCAAACATTCTGTAATGTTTGTTATACCAACATGTAAAGTGCACTGTTGATGTTTAAACTACTGAAAGTTCTGTGTATATGTTTGTTTCTTATGTTATGTTGGTTATGTTGGTGTGTTTGTTTATTATTACTTTCTTCGTTAATTGTCACTAATTTGCAATAAGTACGCAATCTTTTTGTTTCGCTCCACTATTTTTGCTCTCAACATTTGCATTTTAAATCAGCTATTATATAATTTCTATTATTTGTTGAGGCGAAACCTACACCCATTCGAGTTCATTGTTGTTCGATTTATATTCATTATTTCTCCTTTCCCACACACAAAGCTTCGGCTCATGTGGGTGTCATTATTTGTTCAAACTATGAAATAACTAACTCATTACATTCTCATCATTATACAACTCATTTTTATTTTTCATTATTTTCTTTCATATTTCTCTTTTCAATCGAGTGTAAATGTGTTATTTGAATGTCATCATTGGTTTGGTTGATATTCGTAATTCTATTGACAAGATATGTTTTGTTATGATGGTAAATGTTCAGTGTAAAGACACTGCTGATAATATTCCAGTCAGGCAATACGAATGTATTTCTGTCACCGTCTCAATGTCTTAGTGAAGTTTCCCACGGAATCTAAGATGTTGGGGCTGGTGGAAATAGTGTCGGCTGCTCTTTTGCCCACTCGGTGAAAATATTCCAAGCTGGTTATTTTTCGTCATGGCTTTAGGACAATTGAGGGCGGAGAGCTTCCTTCGCATGCCTCAAATACCCTCTATTGCAAAAATGTTTCTATTGTGTCAATGATTTTTCATCGGACTGCTTGAATGGATGCTTGTAAGCAGCACGGTTTTCGAAATGTGTGATCAATGTATGACAACCTATATTACATATATTTATCTTCCTGTAATCAGTTGGATCCATTCATTGATGAGCGTAGCGAAGTCTTCATCCCACTCTTATAGGGCATTGTCTGTGTGCACTCCACAGGTCGCAAGGGTTGACTGATCAACATGAAACTGTTTTGTACACGTAAACTCATCCCATTTAGAAGTGTATACTTCTTGGAATTAATCGGTCGGACCGATTTTGAGAAAAATCATCTCAAAGTTTCTAAAAACCTCATAAGATTTGGCTGGGCGGATGTTGAAAAATAAAATCTCTCCGAATGGGATGAAATTTTCTCTAGATGTGTATACATAGATTCTACACATTTTCACGATTCTGTATGCAATTCCAATCAGCCGTCTTGAAGAAAAAAAAAATAATAACTGATAATATCCATCAAATATATAATAAAAATTGTGACAGAATTAAGTTGTCGAGATTCACTGCTTTCTAGATTCAAGAGTTGACCAACAATGAAGTATTTTTTATATACATCAAGGTGTGTAGAATACCAGAGTCAATGAAGTGGCAAGAGAAAAACTACTCCAAGAACTTTTATACCTTATTCAGATATCAAGGTGTGTATAATACCAGAGTCGATAAAGTAGCAAGGGTAAAACTACTTCAAGGACTTTTATACCTTATTCAGACATCTCGCTCATCTTACAACGTATATTTCGCGTTTGACTATATGACTAGTCATCATAAGGTTTCACAATATTATATCAATATATATATATATATATATATATATATATATATATATATATATATATATATATATATATATATATATATATATATATATATATATATATATATATATATATATATATATATATATATATATATATATATATATATATATATATATATATATATATATATATATATATATGTATATATATATATATATATATATATATATATATATATATATATATATATATATATATATATATATATATATATATATATATATATATATATATATATATATATATATATTGTTATATTTAATTGGATGACATTTCCTATATCATGTAATAAGATCAATAATTGAGAGAATAAACAATTCATCATCCAGTCACATATTATTCATTATTTAAATCACGTGCACGCTCGAACACGCGGTATTATAGCGTTCACCGGTACATATCTTCGTGGCAATAAAAATTGGATAATTAGTGAAATATTAATCCGATAAGATATATTCAAATGACGTCAAAGTGTTGCAACGAACCTCTTCATGATTTGAATTATCGTATTATCTATCCATTTCCAAGTTATTAAGACTCGTTGGGTCGGTTGAATGCATGGAAAATAAGCTATATTGAATTGGAAGAATTGATTATTGAGTTGAACTGTTCTTTGAATCAAGTAATATGTTCATAAAGTTGGCAAATTAGATTTGAAAAGTTTGAATAAACTAGAAACTCATCACAGCCGCGCGAATTAATTTCAACGAATAAAGACAATAATTTGTATTATTTCTCAAATTATTCTGATTATTATAAGTCCCAAAATTCCAGAGAAAACTATGAATCATCATCTCAATTTCGAAAAGTATCATTTCATTCTTTTGCTCTCCAGGACCTGCCTCTTTATCTGAGTCGTGACGTATAAGACATTATACTCAGTTAGGTTCATTTGTCTGCTTTCTGTACAGAATCAGTGATGTCTACGTCATGACTTATGGCGTTTGGAGCAACAAAAATAATGACTATTATTTCTGAAATTGAGATGATGACTTCTACTTTTCTCTACGAATCAGGTGAATGAACATCGTCATTATTCGTTGAAATCCAGTTTCAGAATCGTGATGTCCTTCAAAAGAGGAGAGCTACGACATTTCCGTCTTTGTAGACTGGCTTTACGAGTCGACGACATGAATACGGCACCTCCACTTGGCTTTACGAGTCGACGACATGAATACGGCACCTCCACTTTGCTTTACGACGAGTCGACGACATGAATACGGCACCTCCACTTGGCTTCACGACGAGTCGACGACATGAATACGGCACCTCCACTTGGCTTTACGACGAGTCGACGACATGAATACGGCACCTCCACTTGGCTTTACGAGTCGACGACATGAATACGGCACCTCCACTCGGCTTTACGAGTCGACGACATGAATACGGCACCTCCACTTGGCCTTACGACGAGTCGACGAAATGAATACGGCACCTCCACTTGGCCTTACGACGAGTCGACGACGTGAATACGGCACCTCCACTTGGCCTTACGACGAGTCGACGACGTGAATACGGCACCTCCACTTGGCCTTACGACGAGTCAACAACGTGAATACGGCACCTCCACTTGGCCTTACGACGAGTCGACGACGTGAATACGGCACCTCAGCTTGGCCTCACGACGAGTCGACGACGTGAATACGGCACCTCCACTTGGCCTTACGACGAGTCGACGACATAAATACGGCACCTCCACTTGGCTTTGCGACGAGTCGACGACATGAATACGGCACCTCCACTCGGCTTTACGAGTCGACGACATGAATACGGCACCTCCACTTGGCCTTACGACGAGTCGACGAAATGAATACGGCACCTCCACTTGGCCTTACGACGAGTCGACGACGTGAATACGGCACCTCCACTCAGCCTTACAACGAGTCGACGACATGAATACGGCACCTCCACTTGGCCTTACGACGAGTCGACGACGTGAATACGGCACCTCCACTTAGCCTTACGACGAGTCGACGACGTGAATACGGCACCTCCACTTGGCCTTACGACGAGTCGACAACGTGAATACGGCACCTCCACTTGGCCTTACGACGAGTCGACGACGTGAATACGGCACCTCCACTTGGCCTTACGACGAGTCGACGACGTGAATACGGCACCTCCACTTGGCCTTACGACGAGTCGACGACGTGAATACGGCACCTCCACTTGGCCTTACGACGAGTCGACGACGTGAATACGGCACCTCCACTTGGCCTTACGACGAGTCGACGACGTGAATACGGCACCTCCACTTGGCCTTACGACGAGTCGACGACATGGATACGGCACCTCCACTTGGCTGTACGACGAGTCGACGACATGAATACGGCACCTCCACTTGGCTTTACGACGAGTCGACGAAATGAAGACGGCACCTCCACTTGGCTTCACGACGAGTCGACAACGTGAATACGGCACCTCCACTTGGCCTCACGACGAGTCGACGAAGTGAATACGGCACCTCCACTTGGCTTCACGACAAGTCGACAACGTGAATACGGCACCTCCACTTGGATTTAGGACGAGTCGACGACATGAATACGGCACCTCCACTTGGCCTTACGACGAGTCGATGACATGAATACGGCACCTCCACTTGGCTTTACGACGAGTCGACGACATGAATACGGCACCTCCACTTGGCCTCACGACGAGTCGACAACGTGAATACGGCACCTCCACTTGGCCTTACGACGAGTCGACGACGTGAATACGGCACCTCCACTTGGCCTTACGACGAGTCGACGACATGAATACGGCACCTCCACTTGGCTTCACGACGAGTCGACAACGTGAATACGGCACCTCCACTTGGATTTAGGACGAGTCGACGACATGAATACGGCACCTCCACTTGGCCTACCGACGAGTCGACGACATGAATACGGCACCTCCACTTGGCCTCACGACGAGTCGACGACGTGAATACGGCACCTCCACTTGGCCTTACGACGAGTCGACAACGTGAATACGGCACCTCCACTTGGCCTTACGACGAGTCGACGACGTGAATACGGCACCTCCACTTGGCCTTACGACGAGTCGACGACGTGAATACGGCACCTCCACTTGGCCTTACGACGAGTCGACGACGTGAATACGGCACCTCCACTTGGCCTCACGACGAGTCGACAACGTGAATACGGCACCTCCACTTGGCCTTACGACGAGTCGACGACGTGAATACGGCACCTCCACTTGGCCTTACGACGAGTCGACGACGTGAATACGGCACCTCCACTTGGCCTTACGACGAGTCGACGACGTGAATACGGCACCTCCACTTGGCCTTACGACGAGTCGACGACGTGAATACGGCACCTCCACTTGGCCTTACGACGAGTCGACGACGTGAATACGGCACCTCCACTTGGCCTTACGACGAGTCGACGACATGAATACGGCACCTCCACTTGGCTGTACGACGAGTCGACGACATGAATACGGCACCTCCACTTGGCTTTACGACGAGTCGACGAAATGAATACGGCACCTCCACTTGGCTTCACGACGAGACGACAACGTGAATACGGCACCTCCACTTGGCCTCACGACGAGTCGACGAAGTGAATACGGCACCTCCACTTTGCTTCACGACAAGTCGATAACGTGAATACGGCACCTCCACTTGGATTTAGGACGAGTCGACGACATGAATACGGCACCTCCATTCGGCCTTACGACGAGTCGATGACATGAATAAGGCACCTCCACTTGGCTTTACGACGAGTCGACGACATGAATACGGCACCTCCACTTGGCCTTACGACGAGTCGACAACGTGAATACGGCACCTCCACTTGGCCTTACGACGAGTCGACGACGTGAATACGGCACCTCCACTTGGCTTTACGACGAGTCGACGACATGAATACGGCACCTCCACTCGGCTTTATGAGTCGACGACATGGATACGGCACCTCCACTTGGCCTTACGACGAGTCGACGAAATGAATACGGCACCTCCACTTGGCCTTACGACGAGTCGACGACGTGAATACGGCACCTCCACTCAGCCTTACAACGAGTCGACGACATGAATACGGCACCTCCACTTGGCCTTACGACGAGTCGACGACGTGAATACGGCACCTCCACTTGGCCTTACGACGTGTCGACGACGTGAATACGGCACCTCCACTTGGCCTCACGACGAGTCGACAACGTGAATACGGCACCTCCACTTGGCCTTACGACGAGTCGACGACGTGAATACGGCACCTCCACTTGGCCTTACGACGAGTCGACGACGTGAATACGGCACCTCCACTTGGCCTTACGACGAGTCGACGACGTGAATACGGCACCTCCACTTGGCCTTACGACGAGTCGACGACGTGAATACGGCACCTCCACTTGGCCTTACGACGAGTCGACGACGTGAATACGGCACCTCCACTTGGCCTTACGACGAGTCGACGACATGAATACGGCACCTCCACTTGGCTGTACGACGAGTCGACGACATGAATACGGCACCTCCACTTGGCTTTACGACGAGTCGACGAAATGAATACGGCACCTCCACTTGGCTTCACGACGAGACGACAACGTGAATACGGCACCTCCACTTGGCCTCACGACGAGTCGACGAAGTGAATACGGCACCTCCACTTGGCTCCACGACAAGTCGATAACGTGAATACGGCACCTCCACTTGGATTTAGGACGAGTCGACGACATGAATACGGCACCTCCATTCGGCCTTACGACGAGTCGATGACATGAATACGGCACCTCCACTTGGCTTTACGACGAGTCGACGACATGAATACGGCACCTCCACTTGGCCTTACGACGAGTCGACAACGTGAATACGGCACCTCCACTTGGCCTTACGACGAGTCGACGACGTGAATACGGCACCTCCACTTGGCCTTACGACGAGTCGACGACATGAATACGGCACCTCCACTTGGCTTCACGACGAGTCGACAACGTGAATACGGCACCTCCACTTGGCCTTACGACGAGTCGACGACATGAATACGGCACCTCCACTTGGCCTTACGACGAGTCGACGACATGAATACGGCACCTCCTCTTGGATTTAGGACGAGTCGACGACATGAATACGGCACCTCCATTCGGCCTTACGACGAGTCGATGACATGAATACGGTACCTCCACTTGGCCTTACAACGAGTCGACGAAGTGAATACGGCACCTCCATTTGGCTTCACGACGAGTCGACGAAGTGAATACGGCACCTCCACTTGGCCTTACGACGAGTCGACGACATGAATACGGCACCTCCACTTGGATTTAGGACGAGTCGATGACATGAATACGGCACCTCTACTTGGCTTTACGACGAGTCGACGACATGAATACGGTACCTCCACTCAGCCTTACAACGAGTCGACGAAGTGAATACGGCACCTCCATTTGGCTTTACGACGAGTCGACGACATGAATACGGCACCTCCACTTGGCCTTACTCTATAGTCGGGACGATAGCCCAAGTTATATGCTGTGTATTAGCTAAAGTTCAAGAACAGTCACTATTTATAGCAGGGCTTGATTTGTGAATGAAAAAGAACAGGAACGCACCTCGAAGTGAGCCATTCCTCTGAGCCCTCATCCCCCCTCCACCACCACTACAAATTGGGTATAATGAAAAAAATTCAACAAATTGATTAATTTGTTCTTAAAACGTATTCGAGACTATTCATTCGAAATTACTAGTCAAACGCGAAATATGCGTTGTAAGATGAGCGAGATATCCTAATAAGGTATAAAAGTCGTTGAAGTAGTTCTACCCTTGCTACTTTATCGACTCTGGTATTCTACACACCTTGATACCTGAATAAGCTATAAAAGTCGTTAAAGTAGTTCTGATCTTGCCACCTTATTGACTCTGGTAATCTACACACCTTGACGCATATAAAAAATACTTCATTGTTGGTCAACTCTTGAATCTAGAAAGCAGTGAATCTCAACAACTTAATACTGTAACAATTTGCATGATATATTTGATGAATATTATCAGTTATTTTTATTTTTTTCTCCAAAACGACTGATCAGAATTGCTCCCAAAATCGTAATAATGTGTAAAATCCATGTTTACACATTTAGAGAAAATTTCATCCTATTTGGAGAGATTTTATTTTTCAACATTTTCTGCCCAGCCAAATCTTATGGGGTTTTTAGAAACTTTGAGATGATTTTTCTCAAAATCGGTCTGACCGATTCATTCCAAAAACTACACAGTTCTAAGTTGGATGAGTTTGCGTGTACAAAAAAAGTTGCATGTTGATCAGTCAACCCTTGCGACCTGTGGAGTGCTTACAAAAAAAAAAAAAAAAAAAAAAAACACACAGACAAAGCCCTATAAGAGTGGGATGGAGACTTCGCTACGCTCATCAATAAAACGTATTCGAGACTATTCATGCGAAATTAATAGAGTGAGTCGAATCTTGAGACAAACAGAAAGACAGATTGCGATCTTAATTCATTTTGTGTTTTATTATTGGGAAAACAGAAGTTAGAAACATTACAACTGACAAAATTCACATCACTTGATCCACAAAGCCTTATAAGGGCTTGACTGTGGCGATAACATGAATGAAATAACTCTATAAAACACACAAAAATAAGTTAAACAAGGAAAACGCGGGATGCGCGTTGTGAGATGAGCTTAGAAGTATGGCAATCTAGAATGAAAAATAACTTGTCAGCTCAATTTACATCTACAAACCTTGACTTACTTCGAACGTTCAAAAACCTCACCTGCAACTTGTTGATATTTATAGTAACCTGCAACCTGTCGCATAAACACTTTGCAAAACCAATTGATCCAAATATTCAATAAAATGTACACGTTTATTGCGTTTTCTTCATTATTTCCCATTCGATTGTTGTAAAAATCTCTGAAAAGGTGTATAATAGTATTTTCCATATTCTGTGAGAATTTGAGAGCTTTTGAAAAATTCTTGTTTTTCAAGTATTTTTCCTCCGGGTTATTCTTATGAGGATTTTCCAAACTTTCCGATTATTTTCCGGAAAAACCTTCCGACCGATTCTTCTGAATGACAATCCCAACCTATTCTGGTATGACACCAACGTTCAGAAAAAGTTTCAAGTTGATTGATTCATTTCTCTGACCTGTATGCCGCGTACATAATTACAAAAAAAAAAAAAAAAAAAAAAAAAAAACGAAGCCCATTTTTTTTCAGGGTGTGAAATGGAAAGCTTCGCTACGCTCATCTAAAAAACAGGGGAAAAAAAGTGCAACCTAAAATTACGAAAGAAAACGAGAGATGTGCAAAGTTAATCAATTGAAGAAAGAAGTAAGCACACAATGAATCACTGAGAAAAATGCTTGTGCAAAAACCAGAAATTCACACTTGCACATTTAGGATGCAATAACATAGAAAGAAAAAAACAGTTACTAGAAAAAGCATACAACGAAAAGATTCAACCTTGTTCTGAAATTACATCACTCAAAAAACATAATTCAAGTATATATATACATGAATTAAAACTAAATTAAATCAATACTCATGATTGGACAAATCTTCTTCAGTAACAAGTCCGTCCTATACTGTCCATGACCCATATTTGGGGTGAAAATGATCTAATATAAACACTATCAGAATAAGAACATATTTATTCGTCTGTAAAAATGATATTGAATGTTGAAATTACCTGTGAATGAATCAAAATTCGCATTATCATTGATTTCTCATCATTTTGAAACCGAAACTTGCTTACCGGTTTCAAACAGGAACCGGAACGCCATTCCGGTACGCTCCGGTACAAATTAGGCACGTGATTCAGAGGTATTGCCTATAATCTTGACGATCAAAACCACATTATCTGGCAGCTGATATTGTCAATTCAACTAATGTCATATATCAATTCCCAGGGAGAAGATCTGTTAGAGTCCGTCGGTAAGCGTTCCGAGGATGATGACTGTTTAACCCATGCGGAGTGTGACCTGGTTATAGGACAGGTTGACAGTTCAGTTCTGAACTTATTGATTCATTAGATGAGCGTATAGCGAAGTCTCCATCCCACTCTTATAGGGCTTTGTCTGTGTGTTTTTTTTTTTTTTTTTTGGGCACTGCACAGGTCGCAGGGTTTGACTGATCAACATGAAACTTTTTTTTGTACGGGTCAACTTTTACAACTTAGAACTGAATAGTTCTTGGAATGAATCGGTTGGATAGATTTTGAGAAATATCATGTCAAAGTTTTTAAAAACCCCATGAGTTTAGGCTGAGCTATGACTATCAATAACGTAACGGGATAAGCAACATGGCGTAAGTCCTATCCTTTTAACATTAGGCCGTTTTCACCATGATGGAATCAGCGCGCTTTCGTGTACATTTGTGAGATTCGCAATTTCAAATCAAATCGTACGTATTAGGCTCGTATTTCAATATATAGTACATAGTTGTACAATTGCATTGATTTTAATCTTTCTCGTAGATGATGAGTAATTGTCCAGTTATCAAATGGTGAATATAGCAGTAGGGCTCTTGACTGGGGGACTAAATGCTTTTACAGACGTATTTTAAATTTAGATTGGCTAATTCAAATGAAATTTATCCCAATATTGTTTAATGCAGTTGGAAAGAGCTGGATTCACAGATTACATTACATTTATTACTTGTATAGATCAACGCACAATAAAACCAGCAAATCATCATAACATTTGTGAGGCGGCATCCCTTTGATATACGCATGGTGCGAAAGGAAAGCGCCATGTTGCTTATCCCGTTACGTTATTGATAGTCATAGGGCTGAGTGAGAACATTTGAAAAAATGAAACCTCTCCGAAAAGAATGAAATTCTCTCTGAGTGTTCAAACATGAATGATGCACATGACCAAAATTTTGTAAGCAATTCGAACCAGCCGTTTCGAAGAAAAAAAAATCAAATCACTGTTTTTATACATCAAATATATGGAAATGAGCCAAGATTCACTGCTTCCTAGATTCGATATTTGCCCAAGCATTAAATATTCTTCATATTCGTCAAGGTGTGTAGAATACCAGAGAAGATAAAGTAGCAATTAAATGAAGGACAAAGTGTGTAGAATACCAGAGTCGATAAAGTAGCAAAAGCAGGACTGTTATTATACCTTATTCAGATATCTAACTCATCTTACAACGTATATTTCGCGTTTGCCTAGTAGTAATTTCATATCATTCAAGTGTGCGTATGTTTCATGAATCACTGATGTAGCAATTATTGGAACGTAAATATTCTCTCAAAATTCAAAATCTTTTCTCATTTGTTTTTTACTGAGTTACACAAATAGTCCAGATGTTTTTAATAGAGTTCCGAGCAAGCAACAATGAACAGGGAACGCATCCCATGTGAAATAATAATACGCGGGGTCTTTATAATACATCTAACAAGTCAAAAAATAATTCAATAAAACATATGAAGTTGTAGAATGTTTTACTTCATGAGAATTGGTAGAATAAGACCTGAATAACTTATTTTTTAGCAACTGGTAAACTGCGGAAAATTTAGTTGAAAAAATGTATCATCGAATTATTATATGGAATCAATATAGGCCTAGTTTTGAGAGTCTGGGATTGAAATATGAATTACTGTTGGAAATTGAGATATTATGTTAGATTTACAGATTAATTAAATTGTCATTGTTATGTTCAAGATCATTGATTTGCAATGATCAAGAACTGTTAAAAATGAGCCAGTTGAACTCAACAACACAAGGACAAACTATTTAAAAAAAAAACAGAATATAAGAATAACATGGAAATCAAAATATACAAATGAGCAAATGATATAATAAATCTTTTTTTTTTTTTATGAATACACATCTACCAAAGTACATAATTCGACGAATAAGAAAAGCGTTTTGAAATGTGATGAAAAAAAACATGTAAAACGTAATATATATAAACATGATACATCTCATCTTCAATACACTTCTGGGATTTCTTTCTCCAACAATATAATAATCCGCATTCCACCCTAGAAATAACCTTTATACCTGAACTGTTGGAGCATAAATATTACTTATAACTAGTGTCTCTAACTCACCAATCGTTGTTCTTGTCGATATTCGTTCCAAAAACAGCTTAACTCAGTCAAAACGCCGCTATAACCATCACAAGAGCTGATAAAACAACACTCCTTATATCCCAATACCTTCTTCAGAATCCTCCAGTTAACGTATTTGTTACAGTTAAGTACAATGGATCAAGTGATCACACCAACAACGCTGATCAAGTAACTGTAACTGGTTATCTAACATTCACCTACCACATTCCATCCCCATTCAACGATCTGTGCTTAACATCCCCTTGTCCCGGCCGCACGCTGATTGGTCGCCGATAGTGAGGGGGCGTGGCCAGACCACGTGGCCGCGGGCTGGACCAATGGGATGGCGGCGATATGGTCCAGACTGGGTGGAGATAGTGCGCAAGACGTGAAGATAGCCAGTCGGAACTCAGGACAATGTAGATAATGTTGACAAGAATTAATTAGAATGAAGGGATGGGAACAATTAAGTTATGGATGCGTAATTATGATGTGAAGAAGTTGAACAACATAATTTATAATTGATTATAATTCAGTTTTCAGTTCAAGTTTACGTGAGTTTTTCAGGAGTGATGTGATGGTTAATGACATTAACTATCGAGTGATAACTTTTTAACACTATGAACGATTAGTAGTTATCGATTGAATACTCAAACTTGGGTTAACGCTCAATTGAATACATATTTGATTAATTGAATTTGATTAAATGATATGGGAATGATGAGAAACAATCAGGTATATGAATTGAATGTTATCAAATGATATAAATATTTTAATTACATCGGAACATGATACGAAACTGTTGTTACTCAAAGAAGGTAATGAATTAAATATATGATTTATTGGACGAGGTACCACAAGGGCGATCTTACCAACCCTGAAGATAATAAAATAATCAGAGATAACTCATTCGACAAAGAACGAATCTTCAGGTAATAATGTCAGGGTTATAAAATAGTTAGAACATTCAAAGTGGCAAGAGAGTCTTGAATCTTCTTCTTCTCCTTAAAATCGTCTTCCTTCTCTCTTTTTCTCTGTGGTTATATAATATATGAGTATATAAATGAAGATATGATTCAATAAATATAATGATAAAATATGATAAAAATGATATAAATGAGAATAACAATATGATAATAATGATAATTTGATGATAAGCGTGGACATTAGGCCTACTTTTATTCAACTGTTCTGAAATGCTGTGAGAAAAACTACTTGTCCATTGATCTACCAATTGTAAACTAGATGAATCAGACAATATGCTCCAATTCAGAATCAATAAACATTGGCCTATGTTCTCAGCCAACTTGCATTATATATCAAGGCAACGAGCACGTGGAAGCGATAAGAATATGATGCGCGTCAAGCTTCCATTGGTCCCTGGATTGTATTCTCACTCTGACGTCATAACGATTGATCTATTCATCATATGCATGGAAACTTACATGCATATGACTTCGTTTTGAGTTTTGCGTTTGCAATTTAGTCCTTAATTTCACATGAGCCTTAATTGTATTCTTTCATACGTTTCAACATGCTTGCAATAAATCTACAGTGTATCTCCTCCTACTTTGAAACGGTCCTACCAGAAAACTGTCTCACCAGAAAACTGTCCTATCAGTAAACTGTCTCACCAGAGAACTGTCCTACCAGCAAACTGTTCTACCAGAAAACTGTCCCACCAGAAAACTGTCTCACCAGAAAACTGTCTTACCAGCAAACCGTTCTACCAGAAAACTATCCCACCAGAAAACTGTCCTTCCAGAAAACTGTCCTACCGGAAAACTGTACTACCAGAAAACTGTCCTACCAGAAAACTGCACCACCGGAAAACTGCCCCACCGGAGAATTAACTGCCCCACCGGAGAACTGCCCCACTGGAGAACTGCCCCACCGGATAACTGCCCCACCGGAGAACTGCCCCACCGGAGAACTGTCCCACCAGAAAACTGCCCCACAACTGCCCAACCGGATAACTGCCCCACCGGAGAACTGCCCAACCAGAAAACTGTCCCACCAGAAAACTGCCCCACCGGATAACTGCCCCACCGGAGAACTGCCCAACCAGAAAACTGCCCACCGGAAAACTGCCCCACCGGATAACTACCCCACCGGAGAACTGCCCAACCAGAAAACTGTCCCACCAGAAAACTGTCATACAAGAAAACTGCCCCACCGGAAAACTGCCCCACCGGAGAACTAGACCACCGGAGAACTGCCCAACCAGAAAACTGTCCCACCAGAAAACTGTTCTACCGGAAAACTGTCCCACCATAAAACTGTCCTACTAGAAATCTGTCCTACCAGAAAACTGCTACAACAGAAAACTGCCACAACAGAAAACTGCCCCACCGGAGAACTGCCCCACTGGATAACTGCCCCACCGGAGAACTGCCCCACTGGATAACTGCCCCACCGGAGAACTGCCTAACCAGAAGACTGTCCCACCAGGAACTGTCCCACCAGAAAACTGTCCTACCAGAAATCTGTCCCACCAGAAAACTGTTCTACCGGAAAACTGTCCCACCATAAAACTGTCCCACCAGAATTCTGTCCTACCAGAAAACTGTCCCACCAGGAAACTGTCCCACCAGAAAACACACTCAGGACATCAAGCCAGGTTCCTGGTGGGTTGTGAAATGAATATAAAATGCCTGTAAGATTATATTTGACATAATAAGTGCAGGTCATCTCGTGGGTGAGCAGTTGACCTGAATAGAATTGAGTTATTCAATACATACTGACTTATGATATTGCAGCTTCCTACTGATGGGATGTTTGCAGGTGGGGGGAACGTAGCGATAAGCATAACGACCTTATATATTGAACTGCTTAATCTCATTTTTCACGACTATAACTCCAACTCACTTTGGCCTACATCAAATTTGAACGTATGTTTTCTAGACTAGGAAAACGCCATATATGCGTTGTTGGACGAGCGGAAAGTAATAGTATGTCGACTTCTTTGCCAAGCTTTTGCCTACATTCGCCAATTGGGTGACATTTAAGTTACAAATGGGTAAAAACTGCTTCGAGTGGTACCAATTCAGCACATTTTATGGTTTGTCTTCGAAATGGCTCACCCGATCAAGCTAAAACATTTCAGAAATGTGTATCAAAATGCAAATCAACTTCACGCGGAATTTCATTTTTTTTTTTTGAAAATAAAAATATCTTCTTTTTTCCGCAGTGTTATTTTAATGGGCATTTTTGAAATTACTTTGATTCATGAAAAAAATAGTTACGATCTGATAATGCCACAAAACTATACAGATCTGAGTTAGATGAGGAACCATTAGGAAAAAAGTTTGAAGTTGATAGCTGTAGCCGTTTGACCTGTGAAGAACCGACAAAGAAAAACACAAAAAAAAAAAAAAAACGAACACCAATTTTTTTCAGTATGTCATCTTGAATCCTCGCTAAAGCTCGTCTAATTATTCATAAAAAATATTTTCATCAAGCAGATTTTGGCTTCATCAAATATTTGTTGATCACAAGATTATTCAAATAATCATAATTATTTGGTATCATGTGAGGGGATGCGTTGGCTTCGCATAATTTTGTTTTTGTTCTGTTTTTTTATTTCTTTTCAATGTTTCAGATGAATACAGGACATATTAATTCATGAATATCATCAGCCTAAATATGGCCAACCTAATTAGACGAGCTTCAGCGAGGATTCAATTTGATATACTGAAAAAAATTGGTGTTCGTTTTTATGTTTTTTTTTTTATAAGTTTTTTTGTCGGTTCTCTACAGGTCAAACGGCCACAGCTATCAACTTCAAACTTCTTTCATTATGATTCCTCATCTAACTTAGATCTGTATAGTTTTGTGGCAATATCGGGTGGTAACTTTCAATTTCCTGAATTTTATAAATTTCAAAAATACCCGTTACAATAACACGACGCGAAAAAAAAAAATTTCAAAACAAATAAAATGTTGTGTGAAGTTGGATTACATCTTGATAGGCCTACACATTTCTGGAAATTCTCAGCTTGATCGGGTCAGCCATTTTGAAGAGAAACATAAAATGAGCTAAATTGGTACCACTCGAAGCAGTTTTTACCCATTTATAACTCAAATGTCACCCAATTGGCGAATATAGGCAAAAGTTTGGCAAAGAAGTCGACATACTGACACTTTCCGCTTGTCCAACAACGCGTATATAGCGTTTTCCTAGTTATAGCACATTGACTGACATTAGTTGATCAGCTCACAATAATAATAAGTAGAATATTAAATGCTTGAAAATATAAAGAAATATTTCTAGAATCATATATTATATTCTGTTCACGAGGAACCAAAGTCCACAAGCCGATGCCTGTGTGTAGAAAAGTGGAGAAGTCGATACATTCGAGGAAAATGAATGCCAAGAGAAAAGGTTCTCAATAGAAAGTTGATACATGGATTTGTAAGCTTGATAAATCTCATGTATTTAGAAAGAGAAAAATTGAACTTCAAATATAAAATATTATATATAGTAGAAATTAGGAACTAATGTGTACACTACAGACTACAGCAAGATGCATTGAGGGTTGCGTTGATTTGCCGCCGGGAGACGGGCAAACGCAACCCTCAATGCATCTTGGGCTATGGCTAACCCTGTACCCGGCACCTCCACGCAGCATAACAGGAGACAATTTGAAGAAGAAGAAGAAGAAGAAGAAGAAGAAGAAGAAGAAGAAGAAGAAGAAGAAGAAGAAGAAGAAGAAAAAGAAGAAGAAGAAGAATTAGGCCATCAACAGATATCTCATCTTCACCTTCGATATTTCGATATCTTCAAATATCAGAAAATTAAATATCTTAGTTGTTTCAACTTAAAACCAATCTTAGTTAGGGTGCTAATCCACTAACTATTATTAAAGGCACGAAAATAACATATGTAACCAATGGTGATAACAAGTTAATCCACTAACTTTTGCCCAATCCAGTTTCGTAAAACCGGGCCTTGATCATAAAATGAAATTGAAGAAGAAAAGTATGCGAGGGACTAGGGAGTGGTAAGATTGTCCCCCGATCTCTATCTTTCTCCCTCAGCCTTGATTGGGAAACAATCACTCTGTGTCATGTGGCGATATATACAGAAAAACACAAACAAATGAGAGTGACACGTAATGAATTCTCAAAAAATTATATCAATAAACCTTTACAACCCTTTAGATTATGTTACATTGGTATGATTAGTGTAACTTTCCGTCGTGTTAACTACGCATACGATGAAAGATGCATTCTTCTTCAACATCTGTTATACGTGATCAATTAAATCAATGACTTTACCCCTCCCCCCTTCCTGGCACTCTTTTCACCCTTCTCCCCCCACCCCCTTTCACCCCTCCTTCACAACCCCTTACTCTGTAGCAGTGATCACTTGTGATACAATAAGCCACGAGTGGTCGTTGATTGTTGATTGTTAGCCTAACTGTATCGGTTATCACCCCCTAGCAACCCCACCCCCCAACCCCCCTCACCCCCTCCCCCCTTTTTGTCGCACACTTATCGTTATTAGACAAACTGAGCGGCCATACAGCTAGTGGAATCAATCAAACGTCATGCAATTAACTCCACCTCAATGGAATTACATGGATAGGCTTTTGTGATAGGTTGATAATGACTGTTCTTGTGGACATTAAATCACTTGATTTATGGTCATTTATAAAAACCTTCTCTTTATATTATTGATATTCAGATCAAATATATTGTCATTATCACCGTTGATGAAGTCAGGGTTTTTTGGACTGGTGGACGAAAAATTGATTCGACTACTCACCTCACGGCGTGAGCAAGCAACATCACGCGGGACCAAAGCACCAACACGCAGAACTAAAGCACCATCACGCGGGACCAAAGCACCATCACGCGGGTCCAAAGCACCATCACGCGGGACCAAAGCACCAACACGCGGGACCAAAGCACCAACACGCAGAACTAAAGCACCATCACGCAGAACTAAAGCACCATCACGCGGGACCACGGCACCATCTCGCGAGACCAAAGCACCATCACGCAGAACTAAAGCACCATCACGCGGGACCAAGGCACCATCTCGCGGGACCAAAGCACTATCACGCGGGACCAAAGCACCATCACGCGGGACCAAAGCACCATCACGCGGGTCCAAAGCACCATCACGCGGGACCAAAGCACCAACACGCAGAACTAAAGCACCATCACGCGGGACCAAAGCACCATCACGTGGGACCAAAGCACCATCACGCGGGACCAAAGCACCATCACGCGGGACCAAAGCACCGACACGCAGAACTAAAGCACCATCACGCAGAACTAAAGCACCATCACGCGGGACCAAGGCACCATCTCGCGAGACCAAAGCACCATCACGCAGAACTAAAGCACCATCACGCGGGACCAAGGCACCATCTCGCGGGACCAAAGCACTATCACGCGGGACCAAAGCACCATCACGCGGGACCAAAGCACCATCACGCGGGACCAAAGCACCATCACGCGGGACCAAAGCACCATCACGCGGGACCAGAGCACCATCACGCGGTACCAAAGCACCATCACGCTGGACCAAAGCACCATCACGCTGGACCAAAGCACCATCACGCGGGACCAAAGCACCAACACGCAGAACTAAAGCACCATCACGCAGAACTAAAGCACCATCACGCGGGACCAAGGCACCATCACGCGAGACCGAAGCACCATCACGCAGAACTAAAGCACCATCACGCGGGACCAAGGCACCATCTCGCGGGACCAAAGCACTATCACGCGGGACCAAAGCACCATCACGCGGGACCAAAGCACCATCACGCGGGACCAAAGCACCATCACGCGGGACCAAAGCACCATCACGCGGGACCAGAGCACCATCACGCGGTACCAAAGCACCATCACGCTGGACCAAAGCACCATCACGCTGGACCAAAGCACCATCACGCGGGACCAAAGCACCAACACGCAGAACTAAAGCACCATCACGCAGAACTAAAGCACCATCACGCGGGACCAAGGCACCATCACGCGAGACCAAAGCACCATCACGCGGGACCAAGGCACCATCACGCGGAACTAAAGCACCATCACGCGGGACCAAGGCACCATCACGCGGAACTAAAGCACCATCACGCGGGACCAGAGCACCATCACGCGGGACCAAAGCACCATCACGCGGGACCAGAGCACCATCACGCGGTACCAAAGCACCATTACGCGGTACCAAAGCACCTTCACGCGGGACCAAAGCACCATCACGAGGGGCGAAAGCACCATCACGCGGTACCAAAGCACCATCACGAGGGGCCAAAGCACCATCACGCGGGACCAAAGCACCATCACGCGGGACCAAAGCACCATCACGCGGGACCAGAGCACCATCACGCGGTACCAAAGCACCATCACGCGGTACCAAAGCACCATCACGCGGGACCAAAGCACCATCACGCGGGACCAAAGCACTATCACGCGGGACCAAAGCACCATCACGCGGGACCAAAGCACCATCACGCGGGACCAAAGCACCATCACGCGGGACCAAAGCACCATCACGCGGGACCAAAGCACCATCACGCGGGACCAAAGCACCATCACGCGGGACCAAAGCACCATCACGCGGGACCTAAGCACCATCACGCGGGACCAAAGCACCATCACGCGGGACCAAAGCACCATCACGCGGGACCAAAGCACCAATACGCGGGAGCAAAGCACCATCACGCGGGACCAGAGCACCATCACGCGGGACCAAAGCACCATCACGCGGGACGTTCCGTTATATCAGATATATTTTCTATGAATGTATTTAATAACATTGATTTATTCACGAACAAATACATCTTCAATGACAAATATGATTCTAGCACCCACCTAGACTCGTATTTAGACTAAATAATTCCTGTTTATCTCGGAATTGTCTCAAATGATTCCCATCGATATCTTCTTTCTCTGACACCTCTGGCAAAATCTGATGAATTCAAAATTTAGGTCCTACTATAATTTGCATTATTGATAGTGAATTCATAGAATTATTTCAGCTGATTTCACCACTCGGAGCATTCAGAAATTCTGAGTAGGAATAATTTAATTATGCCTTATTTAAAAAACTTTCGTAGTAGACAAAAAAAAATATACCCACCCACACTTTTATTCCAAGCTATGAGATGAAAATACTAAATTGATAACATATTTTGTTCTCTTCTATTTGTTTTTTCTCATAGGTCTACTTATTCAAAGTGGGTAAATATCTCATAGTGGGTAACTCATACAGTATTAAAATGTCATCTTCCATCTGAATCAAACGTTTTTCAACTTTGTGCAATTATTTTATGCATTTGAAATATTTCCGTCCTCATGTAAAAGCAATTAGGAAACGTGTGGGTATTCTACTCGTCTGCAATTAATTTTAAAAATTGGTTACGAACAATTAACTGGTCGTGTAAATACTAATTCTACTAATTTCTTCTGTTTGCCTTTGTGGCCCCCTCTAGCCTTTGAGCATGACGTCATTCGAAACAAAGATTAATATTTCAACCGGTAATACCATTTTCTACCTTACCATCACTCCCCCAGTCCACACAGCTCTCTCTGTAGGAGCTATGGGGAACTGAGTGCAAGCTACTGCTGCACTCTATGTGGCGACAGACAGAACTAGTGACGACTGGAGCGTCGTACTCGACGGCTCAGTCACTCGAGTAGGGCACAAAATGGCGATGGTTTAGTGCTGCCCCCTACTATTATTCATACCCCACAGATGGCGTTGGTATGAAGGAGGCGAGCCATTCGAGTTGAATACTACACTCATGATTACGTTACACTGCTTGACCGAGAGTAAGAGTTAGAGTTTAATTCAGTTAATTGAGTATATCATTCAGGTAATTAATATGAGGAATCTAAGTTGAATACAAATAAGGTAAAATATATATTACGGGGTTTTTAACCAATTCGTCTAAAATTAGATAAAGGAAAGAGTCGTACAAAGTTACAAAATTACTTTTGTTTCAATAACGTCATTGCTTTTTTTTGTTTTAAATTAATTTCATTCACATTTTCATTTCGGATAACATACCCCTTATATATATATATATACATATATATATATATATATATATATATATATATATATATATATATATATATATATATATATATAAATATATATATATGTATATATATATATATATATATATATATATATATATATATATATATATATATATATATATATATATATATATTATATATATATATATATATATATATATATATATATATATATATATATATATATATATATATATTTATATATATATATATATTTATATATATATATATATATATATATATATATATATATATATATATATATATATAAATATATATATATATATATATATATATATATATGAATAAATATTTATATATATATATAAATATATATACATTTATATATTTATATTTATATTTATATATATATATATATATATATATATATATATATATATATATATATATATATATATATATATATATATATATATATATATATATATATATATATATATATATATATATATATATATATGTAGAGACAGTGATAACATGAATATTCAGATTATTAAATGGAACGAACAATAGGATGATGTATCCAGAGCTATGTAATCTGAATATTAGGGCGTGTGGAATGGAAATGAATGATGTAAAGCCCCCGTGGGAACCTAAGTTCTTGTGTAACATTGATCAATCTATTTTATGGGATCAATGATAAAAACAGTTGAAACAATCGAATCCAGCTACAAAATCATTGTTTCCCTATCAAGGATATGAGGTCAATGAGGTTCTCGAGAAAAAGTAGGTCCAAATTGATACAAAATAACTTTCAAAAAGTGATCCGAACATACATATATAGGCAACACCAAAAATCAGCTCATCAATACTGAAATGTTGGTTGGGCTCAGAACCCTTTCTCAATTATTTTCAAACTAGGCAAACGCGTTATGTGTTTCCGCGTTGATGGATGAGCTGGGACATATCAACTTATCTTTGGATTGGTTATTATATATATATATATATATATATATATATATATATATATATATATATATATATATATATATATATATATATATATATATATATATATATATATATATATATATATATATATAAACCTTGAGATCCAAACCATTACATCACTGCCATCTTATTTTCCATTATTAATTCATATGATAATGAAGAAGGCTTTGTTTTGATCGTTCACAATCAAGTGGTGACACTTGTTGCTTTGATTTTATACGATTCTTAATAGCTTTGAATAATTAACACAAATAACATTATATATTTTTTTTACATCGAAACGGCTGATCCGATTGAATGAAAGTTCGAAATAATGTGTATCATTATTAGATTGAAATATCCTGAGAATTTGAATCCTCTCAGATGACATATTTCTCACAAATCTTTTCCTCTGGGTCATTCTAATGGGAGTTTTGCAAACTTTGGAATGAGTTTTCTCAGAAGTGGTTCAACCGATCGTGCCTCAAAACTATACAGTATCGAATTGGATAAGGATACTTGTGTGTGCCAAGTTTCAACTGATATTGAATTTTCGTCCGACCTGTGGAGCGCGAACAAAAAAACCAACAAACAAACAAAAAAAACAGTTTTTTTTTCGGGTGTGGTGAAATTGAGTCACCTTCGCTTCGCTTTGCTCATCCAATAATAATGCTCTCTTACTCTCAAACATATCAAGATACATACATGTACAATGAATATTAGTATAAATATGAAGACTCGAAGAGAAAACGTTATACAGTTTGCATGAGAAGGAGTGAGAAGTCCGCGTGAGAGCGTGGTGCCTTAATTGTGTGCGGACGAACATTTTTGGTAAAATGTAATTACATATAGGCCTATGGTGATTCCAAAAGATGGCAGAGAAAAGAAGAACCTGAATTGGAAAATTTTAATTCCACATTCAAATTCTAATTTTCATTTTTTTAAAAATTTCATACTGCATATATATAAATAGTGAATTTTTTTTTTTTATTTTATACATGAACAGTGTTTAATACATAAACAGTATTTTATATATGAACAGTATTTCATACATAAACAGTATTTTATATATGAACAGTATTTTATATATATAAACAGTATTTTATATATAAACAGTATTTTATACATGGACAGTTTTGTATACATAGACAGTTTTTTATACATGAACAGTATTTAATACATAAACAGTATTTTGAACATGAACAGTATCTTATATATGAACAGTATTTTATATATAAACAGTATTTTATACATAAACAGTATTTCATACATAAACAGTATTTTATACATAAACAGTATTTAATACATAAATAGTATTTTAAACGTGAACAGTATTTAATACATAAATAGTATTTTATACATGAACAGTATCTTATATATAAACAGTATTTTATACATAAACAGTATTCTATACATGAACAGTTTTGTATACATGGACAGTTTTTTATACATGAACAGTATTTTATACATAAACAGTATTTTATACATGGACAGTTTTGTATACATAGACAGTTTTTTATACATGAACAGTATTTTATACATAAACAATATTTTAAACATAAACAGTATCTTATATATAAACAGTATTTTATATATAAACAGTATCTTATATATAAACAGTATTTTATATATAAACAGTATTTTATACATAAACAGTATTTCATACATAAACAGTATTTTATACATAAACAGTATTTAATACATAAATAGTATCTTATACATGAACAGTATCTTATATATATAAACAGTATTTTATATATGAACAGTATTTTATACATAAACAGTATTTTATACATGAACAGTATCTTATAAATAAACAGTATTTTTAACTCAAAAACTCAAAATATTGACCTGTTCATATATTTACAACACTATTCTATTTCTAAGGGATGAAAACAGTAATGTATTTCATATATTCATTTATTGGGTTGAACGACGCACTCTACTGATGACCACGATCTATTGGAATGAATGAATGAATATTAGGGTTTTAAGGCGCATCAACAGCGAGGTCATCAAGCGCCTGGCGTCGGTGAATGATATGTGAGATGATGGGCTGATGAGATAAGAGGTTACCTACTCACCCACTTACTTACTTACTCACTCACTCACTTACTCACTTACTTACTCACTCACTCACTTACTTACTCACTCACTCACCCACTTACTTACTCACTCACTCACTCACTCACTTACTTACTTACTCACTTACTTACTCACTCACTCACCCACTTACT
Organism: Brachyptera risi; assembly: GCA_964007535.1. Classification (NCBI taxonomy): domain Eukaryota; kingdom Metazoa; phylum Arthropoda; class Insecta; order Plecoptera; family Taeniopterygidae; genus Brachyptera; species Brachyptera risi. The sequence goes on along the minus strand of OZ023330.1, from coordinate 46,759,327 downwards.
TACTCACTCACTCACTCACTCACTTACTTAATCACTCACTCACCCACTTACTTACTCACTCACTCACTCACTCACTTACATACTCACTCACTTACTTACTCACTTACTTACTCACTCACTCACCAACTTACTTACTCACTCACTCACTCACTCACTTACTTACTTACTTACTCACTAACTAACTCACTCACTCACTCACTCACTTACTTACTTACTTACTCACTTACTTACTCACTCACTCACCTACTCACCCACTTACTTACTTACTTACTTACTCACTTACTTACTCACTCACTCACTTACTCACTTACTTACTCACTCACTCACTTACTCACTCACCCACTTACTCACTTACTTACTTACTCACTAACATACCTACTCACTAACTCACTTACTTACCCACTCACCTACTCACTCACTTACTTACTTACTTACTCACTTACTCACTCACTTACCTACTCACTTACTCACTTACTCACTCACTTACTCACTTACACACCCACTTACTCACTCACTTACTCACTCACTCACTTACTCACTCACCCACTTACTCACTTACTTACTTATTCACTCACTTACTTACTCACCTACTAACATACTTACTTACTCACTTACTCACCAACTCACCCACTTACTTACTCATTCACTCACTCACTCACTTACTTACTTACTTACTCACTTACTTACTCACTCACTCACTTACTCACTTACTTACTTACTCACTTACTTACTTACTTACCTACTTACTCACTTACTTACTCACCCACTTACTTACTCACTTACTCACTTACACACCCACTTACTCACTCACTTACTCACTCACTCACTTACTCACTCACCCACTTACTCACTCACTTACCTACTCACTTACTCACTGACTCACTCACTTACCTACTCACTTACTCACTCACTTACCTACTCACTCACTTACTCACTCACTCACTTACTTACTTACTCACTTACTTACTCACTTACCTACTCACTTACTCACTCACTCACTTACTCACTTACCCACCTACTTACTTACTTACTCACTCACTCACTCACTCACTTACTTACTTAGTAACTCACTCACTTACTCACTTACTTACTTACCTACTCACTTACTAACATACTCACTCACTCACTTACTCACATACTCACTCACTCACTCACTTACTTACTCACTTACTCACTTACTTACTTACCTACTCACTTACTAACATACTCACTCACTCACTTACTCACATACTCACTCACTCACTCACTTACTTACTTACTTACTCACTTACTTACTTACTCACTTACTTACTTACTCACTTACTTACTTACCCACTTACTCACTCACTTACTTACTCACTTACTCACTTTCTTACTCACTCACGTACTTACTTACTCACTTACTTACTTACCCACTCACTTACTTACTTACTTACTAACATACTCACTCACTCACTTACCCACTTACTCACCCACTTACCTACTTACTCAATTACTTACTTACCCACTTACTTACTTACTTACTTACTTACTCACCAACATACTCACTTACTTACTTACTTACTTACTTATCAACATACTCACTTACTTACTTACTCACCTACTCACTCACTTACCCACTTACTTACTTACCCACTCACTTACTTACCCACTTACTTACTTACTTACTTACTAACATACTCACTCACTCACTTACCCACTCACTTACCCACTTACTTACTTACTTACCAACATACTCACTTACTTACTTACCCACTTACTTACTTACTTACTTACTTACTTACCAACATACTCACTTACTTACTTACTCACTTACTCACTCACTTACTTACTTACTTACTTACTTACCAACATACTCACTTACTTACTTACCCACTTACTTACTTACTTACTCACATACTCACTTACTTACTTACCCACTTACTCACTTACTCACTTACTTACTTACTTACTTACTTACTAACATACTCACTTACCTACTTACTTACTCACATACTCACTTACTTACTTACCTACTTACTTACTTACTCACTTACTCACTTACTAACATACTCACTTACTTACTCACTTACTTACTTACCCACTTACTTACTTACTTACTCACTTACTAACATACTCACTTACTTACTTACCCACTTACTTACTTACTAACATACTCACTCACTCACTTACCCACTCACTTACTCACTTACTTACTAACCTATTCACTTACTCACTTACCCACTTACTTACTTACTAACATACTATCATACTCACTTACCCACTCACTTACTCACTTACTTACTAACATACTCACTTACTTACTTACCCACTCACTTACTTACTTACTCACTTACCAACATACTCACTTACTTACTTACCCACTTACTTACTTACTTACTTACTTACTAACATACTCACTTACCTACTTACCCACTTACTTACTTACTCACTCACTTACTCACTCACTCACTCACTTTCTCACTCACTTACTCACTTACTTACTTACTTACCTACTCAATTACTCACTTACTCACTCACTTACATACTGATGTATATAATATTCACCCCTCATTCACAGCTTTCTGTCAGGTAATGACTATACAGATACTATCTAAGAGTGTGATTGGTTAATTAGGATAATTGTCCTCAAATGCTATCATGAATCCCATTCGTATTGGTATTCTGCTATTTTTCTTCCGGTGTTATCTCAGAACCTCTATGGATATATGGAATTGATTTAATCAAACATATTGTTATGCAATAGTTGGAAAATGAGTATGATTTTGTTCATGTGTGAATGATAATTGGATGAGCGAAGCGAAGACTCAATTTCGCCATACCCGAAAACAAAGTGACTGTTATTTTTTTTCTGTTCACGCTCCACAGGTCGAACGAAATTTCAAAATCAGTTGAAACTTGGTATACACAAGTGTCATAATCTAATTTGATACTTTATAGTTTTGAGGCGCAGTCGGTTCAACCACTTCTGAGAAAACACATTTTAAGGTTTTCAAAAATCTCATTAGAATAGGCCTAACCCAGAGGAGAATATCCATGGAATGATTTTCCGTCCGAGACATTTCAAACTTTCAGGGAATTTTAATATAATAATGATACATATAATTCCAAACTTTGACCCAAATCGGATCATCCGTTTTAATGGAAAAAAATATATGATGTAATTTTTGTGAATCATTCAAAGCTATTGAGATACCTATTGAATCCAAGCCACAGGTGTCACCTCTTAACTGTGAACGATTGAAACAAAGCCTTCTTTATCATCATATGAATCAATAATGGAGAATAAGATGGCAGTGAAGTGATGGTTTGGATCTCAAGGTGGTATATATATATATATATATATATATATATATATATATATATATATATATATATATATATATATATATATATATATATATATATATATATATATATATATATATATATATATATATATATATATATATATATATATATATATATATATATATATATATATATATATATATATATATATATATATATATATATATATATATATATATATATATATATATATATATATATATATATATATATATATATATATATATACATATATATATATATATATATATATATATATTAATATATATATATATATATATATATATATATATATATATATATATATATATATATATATATATATATATATATATATATATATATATATATATATATATATATATATATATATGAATATATATATATATATATATATATATATATATATATATATATATATATATATATATATATGTATATATATATATATATATATATATATATATATATATATATATATATATATATATATATATATATATATATAAATATATATAAATATATATATATATATATATATATATATATATATATATATATATATATATATATATATATATATATATATATATATATATTTATATATATATATATATATATATATATATATATATATATATATATATATATATATATATTTTCATATATATATATATATATGAATATATATATATATATATATATATATATATATATATATATATATATTTATATATATATATATATATATATATATATATATATATATATATATATATATATATATATATATAATAACCAATCCATAGATAAGTCTATATGTTCCAGCTCATCCATCAAGGCGGCAACACATAACGCGTTTGCCTAGTAAATGAAACATTCTTGATGTCATGTGACATATACTGGTTGGGAGTGTACTTGTTTCCGTCGGACCCGTCTTGTTGCCATGGTGATTGCTAAACGAAGCACTCGTACCAATTGTGTCAGGTGTCTTGGTAAGCTCTTGTCAACCGCTTGTGAACGTCGATCACAATAACACCATGCATCTTGTCTCCTGAAAGGAGGTCCTTAGCCGGAGATTAGCAGCTGATGTCGTGTTGTGCTTTTCCTGTCAACCCTGGCCTCCTCTCGAATGCCGTCAACACGTAAACAAGATTAGAGAGAGTCATTCGAAATACAAACACATATTATTAGGACCCAACAGTCATAGCTGAGACTAATAATGACAATATTTATTCTCCTCATTTTGGAGAAAACTACTATGATCCTAATTTCAGACATTTTAATCAATTGATTCATCCTCCAGAACCTGGAATGGTTTCTGTGTCACGTGACGAAGACAGTACACACAATACTGTCTGTACCTGAGTTGGCGATGACTTGTGGTGTTTGGAGGACGTGAAGAGATAATTATAATTTCTGGAATTGAGATGATGATTAGGCCAACTAGGTTTCCTTTGAGATTGAGATGATGATTAGGCCTACTAGGTCTCCTCTGACATTGAGATGATGATTGGGCCTACTAGGTTTCCTCTGAGATTGAGATGATGATTAGGCCTACTAGGTTTCCTCTGAGATTGAGATGATGATTGGGCCTACTAGGTATCCTCTGAGATTGAGATGATGATTGGGCCTACTAGGTTTCCTCTGACATTGAGATGATGATTGGGCCTACTAGGTTTCCTCTGACATTGAGATGATGATTGGGCCTACTAGGTTTCCTCTGAGATTGAGATGATGATTAGGCCTACTAGGTTTCCTCTGAGATTGAGATGATGATTAGGCCTACTAGGTTTCCTCTGAGATTGAGATGATGATTGGGCCTACTAGGTTTCCTCTGAGATTGAGATGATGATTGGGCCTACTAGGTTTCCTCTGACATTGAGATGATGATTAGGCCTACTAGGTTTCCTCTGACATTGAGATGATGATTGGGCCTACTAGGTTTCCTCTGAGATTGAGATGATGATTAGGCCTACTAGGTTTCCTCTGACATTGAGATGATGATTAGGCCTACTAGGTTTCCTCTGACATTGAGATGATGATTGGGCCTACTAGGTTTCCTCTGGAATTGAGATGATGATTAGGCCTACTAGGTTTCCTCTGACATTGAGATGATGATTGGGCCTACTAGGTTTCCTCTGAGATTGAGATGATGATTGGGCCTACTAGGTTTCCTCTGAGATTGAGATGATGATTGGGCCTACTAGGTTTCCTCTGACATTGAGATGATGATTAGGCCTACTAGGTTTCCTCTGACATTGAGATGATGATTGGGCCTACTTGGTTTCCTCTTGAATTGAGATGATGATCAGGCCTACTTTGTTTCCTCTGAGATTGAGATGATGATCAGGCCTACTTGGTTTCCTCTTGAATTGAGATGATGATCAGGCCTACTTGGTTTCCTCTTGAATTGAGATGATGATCAGGCCTACTTTGTTTCCTCTGAGATTGAGATGATGATTAGGCCTACTTGGTTTCCTCTTGAATTGAGATGATGATCAGGCCTACTAGGTTTCCTCTGAGATTGAGATGATGATCAGGCCTACTTTGTTTCCTCTTGAATTGAGATGATGATTAGGCCTACTAGGTTTCCTCTGGAATTGAGATGATGATCAGGCCTACTTGGTTTCCTCTTGAATTGAGATGATGATCAGGCCTACTAGGTTCCCTCTGGAATTGAGATGATGATCAGGCCTACTTGGTTTCCTCTTGAATTGAGATGATGATCAGGCCTACTAGGTTCCCTCTTGAATTGAGATGATGATTAGGCCTACTAGGTTTCCTCTTGAATTGAGATGATGATCAGGCCTACTAGGTTTCCTCTTGAATTGAGATGATGATTAGGCCTACTTGGTTTCCTCTTGAATTGAGATGATGATTAGGCCTACTAGGTTTCCTCTGAGATTGAGATGATGATCAGGCCTACTTGGTTTCCTCTTGAATTGAGATGATGATCAGGCCTACTTTGTTTCCTCTTGAATTGAGATGATGATCAGGCCTACTTGGTTTCCTCTTGAATTGAGATGATGATCAGGCCTACTTGGTTTCCTCTTGAATTGAGATGATGATCAGGCCTACTTGGTTTCCTCTTGAATTGAGATGATGATCAGGCCTACTTGGTTTCCTCTTGAATTGAGATGATGATTGGGCCTACTAGGTTTCCTCTTGAATTGAGATGATGATCAGGCCTACTTGGTTTCCTCTTGAATTGAGATGATGATTAGGCCTACTTGGTTTCCTCTTGAATTGAGATGATGATTGGGCCTACTAGGTTTCCTCTTGAATTGAGATGATGATCAGGCCTACTTGGTTTCCTCTTGAATTGAGATGATGATTAGGCCTACTTGGTTTCCTCTTGAATTGAGATGATGATCAGGCCTACTTGGTTTCCTCTGAGATTGAGATGATGATCAGGCCTACTAGGTTTCCTCTGAGATTGAGATGATGATCAGGCCTACTAGGTTTCCTCTTGAATTGAGATGATGATCAGGCCTACTAGGTTTCCTCTTGAATTGAGATGATGATCAGGCCTACTTGGTTTCCTCTTGAATTGAGATGATGATTAGGCCTACTAGGTTTCCTCTGGAATTGAGATGATGATCAGGCCTACTAGGTTTCCTCTTGAATTGAGATGATGATCAGGCCTACTTGGTTTCCTCTTGAATTGAGATGATGATCAGGCCTACTAGGTTTCCTCTGAGATTGAGATGATGATTAGGCCTACTTGGTTTCCTCTGAGATTGAGATGATGATCAGGCCTACTTGGTTTCCTCTTGAATTGAGATGATGATTAGGCCTACTTGGTTTCCTCTGAGATTGAGATGATGATCAGGCCTACTAGGTTTCCTCTTGAATTGAGATGATGATTAGGCCTACTAGGTTTCCTCTGGAATTGAGATGATGATCAGGCCTACTAGGTTTCCTCTTGAATTGAGATGATGATCAGGCCTACTAGGTTTCCTCTTGAATTGAGATGATGATCAGGCCTACTAGGTTTCCTCTTGAATTGAGATGATGATCAGGCCTACTAGGTTTCCTCTTGAATTGAGATGATGATTAGGCCTACTAGGTTTCCTCTTGAATTGAGATGATGATCAGGCCTACTAGGTTTCCTCTTGAATTGAGATGATGATTAGGCCTACTAGGTTTCCTCTGAGATTGAGATGATGATCAGGCCTACTAGGTTTCCTCTTGAATTGAGATGATGATCAGGCCTACTAGGTTTCCTCTTGAATTGAGATGATGATTAGGCCTACTTGGTTTCCTCTGAGATTGAGATGATGATCAGGCCTACTAGGTTTCCTCTTGAATTGAGATGATGATTAGGCCTACTAGGTTTCCTCTGGAATTGAGATGATGATCAGGCCTACTAGGTTTCCTCTTGAATTGAGATGATGATCAGGCCTACTAGGTTTCCTCTTGAATTGAGATGATGATCAGGCCTACTAGGTTTCCTCTTGAATTGAGATGATGATCAGGCCTACTAGGTTTCCTCTTGAATTGAGATGATGATTAGGCCTACTAGGTTTCCTCTTGAATTGAGATGATGATTAGGCCTACTAGGTTTCCTCTGGAATTGAGATGATGATCAGGCCTACTAGGTTTCCTCTTGAATTGAGATGATGATCAGGCCTACTTGGTTTCCTCTTGAATTGAGATGATGATCAGGCCTACTAGGTTTCCTCTGAGATTGAGATGATGATTAGGCCTACTTGGTTTCCTCTGAGATTGAGATGATGATCAGGCCTACTTGGTTTCCTCTTGAATTGAGATGATGATTAGGCCTACTTGGTTTCCTCTGAGATTGAGATGATGATCAGGCCTACTTGGTTTCCTCTTGAATTGAGATGATGATCAGGCCTACTAGGTTTCCTCTGAGATTGAGATGATGATCAGGCCTACTAGGTTTCCTCTGAGATTGAGATGATGATTAGGCCTACTTGGTTTCCTCTGAGATTGAGATGATGATTAGGCCTACTAGGTTTCCTCTTGAATTGAGATGATGATCAGGCCTACTTGGTTTCCTCTGAGATTGAGATGATGATTAGGCCTACTAGGTTTCCTCTGAGATTGAGATGATGATCAGGCCTACTTGGTTTCCTCTGAGATTGAGATGATGATCAGGCCTACTAGGTTTCCTCTGAGATTGAGATGATGATCAGGCCTACTAGGTTTCCTCTTGAATTGAGATGATGATCAGGCCTACTAGGTTTCCTCTGGAATTGAGATGATGATCAGGCCTACTAGGTTTCCTCTTGAATTGAGATGATGATCAGGCCTACTTGGTTTCCTCTTGAATTGAGATGATGATCAGGCCTACTAGGTTTCCTCTGAGATTGAGATGATGATTAGGCCTACTTGGTTTCCTCTGAGATTGAGATGATGATCAGGCCTACTTGGTTTCCTCTTGAATTGAGATGATGATTAGGCCTACTTGGTTTCCTCTGAGATTGAGATGATGATCAGGCCTACTTGTTTTCCTCTTGAATTGAGATGATGATCAGGCCTACTAGGTTTCCTCTGAGATTGAGATGATGATCAGGCCTACTAGGTTTCCTCTGAGATTGAGATGATGATTAGGCCTACTTGGTTTCCTCTGAGATTGAGATGATGATTAGGCCTACTAGGTTTCCTCTTGAATTGAGATGATGATCAGGCCTACTTGGTTTCCTCTGAGATTGAGATGATGATTAGGCCTACTAGGTTTCCTCTGAGATTGAGATGATGATCAGGCCTACTTGGTTTCCTCTTGAATTGAGATGATGATCAGGCCTACTTGGTTTCCTCTTGAATTGAGATGATGATCAGGCCTACTAGGTTTCCTCTTGAATTGAGATGATGATCAGGCCTACTAGGTTTCCTCTTGAATTGAGATGATGATTAGGCCTACTTGGTTTCCTCTTGAATTGAGATGATGATTAGGCCTACTAGGTTTCCTCTGAGATTGAGATGATGATCAGGCCTACTTGGTTTCCTCTTGAATTGAGATGATGATCAGGCCTACTTGGTTTCCTCTGAGATTGAGATGATGATTAGGCCTACTTGGTTTCCTCTTGAATTGAGATGATGATTAGGCCTACTAGGTTTCCTCTGAGATTGAGATGATGATCAGGCCCACTAGGTTTCCTCTTGAATTGAGATGATGATTAGGCCTACTTGGTTTCCTCTTGAATTGAGATGATGATTAGGCCTACTAGGTTTCCTCTGAGATTGAGATGATGATCAGGCCTACTTGGTTTCCTCTTGAATTGAGATGATGATCAGGCCTACTTTGTTTCCTCTTGAATTGAGATGATGATCAGGCCTACTTGGTTTCCTCTGAGATTGAGATGATGATCAGGCCTACTTGGTTTCCTCTTGAATTGAGATGATGATCAGGCCTACTTGGTTTCCTCTTGAATTGAGATGATGATTAGGCCTACTTGGTTTCCTCTTGAATTGAGATGATGATTGGGCCTACTAGGTTTCCTCTTGAATTGAGATGATGATCAGGCCTACTTGGTTTCCTCTTGAATTGAGATGATGATTAGGCCTACTTGGTTTCCTCTTGAATTGAGATGATGATCAGGCCTACTTGGTTTCCTCTGAGATTGAGATGATGATCAGGCCTACTTGGTTTCCTCTTGAATTGAGATGATGATCAGGCCTACTAGGTTTCCTCTGAGATTGAGATGATGATTAGGCCTACTTGGTTTCCTCTGAGATTGAGATGATGATCAGGCCTACTTGGTTTCCTCTTGAATTGAGATGATGATTAGGCCTACTTGGTTTCCTCTGAGATTGAGATGATGATCAGGCCTACTTGGTTTCCTCTTGAATTGAGATGATGATCAGGCCTACTAGGTTTCCTCTGAGATTGAGATGATGATCAGGCCTACTAGGTTTCCTCTGAGATTGAGATGATGATTGGGCCTACTTGGTTTCCTCTGAGATTGAGATGATGATTAGGCCTACTAGGTTTCCTCTTGAATTGAGATGATGATCAGGCCTACTTGGTTTCCTCTGAGATTGAGATGATGATTAGGCCTACTTGGTTTCCTCTGAGATTGAGATGATGATCAGGCCTACTTTGTTTCCTCTTGAATTGAGATGATGATCAGGCCTACTTGGTTTCCTCTTGAATTGAGATGATGATCAGGCCTACTAGGTTTCCTCTTGAATTGAGATGATGATTAGGCCTACTAGGTTTCCTCTGGTATTGAGATGATGATCAGGCCTACTAGGTTTCCTCTTGAATTGAGATGATGATTAGGCCTACTAGGTTTCCTCTGAGATTGAGATGATGATCAGGCCTACTAGGTTTCCTCTGAGATTGAGATGATGATTAGGCCTACTTGGTTTCCTCTGAGATTGAGATGATGATTAGGCCTACTAGGTTTCCTCTTGAATTGAGATGATGATCAGGCCTACTTGGTTTCCTCTGAGATTGAGATGATGATTAGGCCTACTTGGTTTCCTCTGAGATTGAGATGATGATCAGGCCTACTTTGTTTCCTCTTGAATTGAGATGATGATCAGGCCTACTTGGTTTCCTCTGAGATTGAGATGATGATTAGGCCTACTTGGTTTCCTCTTGAATTGAGATGATGATCAGGCCTACTAGGTTTCCTCTTGAATTGAGATGATGATTAGGCCTACTTGGTTTCCTCTTGAATTGAGATGATGATTAGGCCTACTAGGTTTCCTCTGAGATTGAGATGATGATCAGGCCTACTTGGTTTCCTCTTGAATTGAGATGATGATCAGGCCTACTTGGTTTCCTCTGAGATTGAGATGATGATTAGGCCTACTTGGTTTCCTCTTGAATTGAGATGATGATCAGGCCTACTAGGTTTCCTCTTGAATTGAGATGATGATTAGGCCTACTTGGTTTCCTCTTGAATTGAGATGATGATTAGGCCTACTAGGTTTCCTCTGAGATTGAGATGATGATCAGGCCTACTTGGTTTCCTCTTGAATTGAGATGATGATCAGGCCTACTTTGTTTCCTCTTGAATTGAGATGATGATCAGGCCTACTTGGTTTCCTCTTGAATTGAGATGATGATCAGGCCTACTTGGTTTCCTCTTGAATTGAGATGATGATCAGGCCTACTTGGTTTCCTCTTGAATTGAGATGATGATCAGGCCTACTTGGTTTCCTCTTGAATTGAGATGATGATTGGGCCTACTAGGTTTCCTCTTGAATTGAGATGATGATCAGGCCTACTTGGTTTCCTCTTGAATTGAGATGATGATTAGGCCTACTTGGTTTCCTCTTGAATTGAGATGATGATTGGGCCTACTAGGTTTCCTCTTGAATTGAGATGATGATCAGGCCTACTTGGTTTCCTCTTGAATTGAGATGATGATTAGGCCTACTTGGTTTCCTCTTGAATTGAGATGATGATCAGGCCTACTTGGTTTCCTCTGAGATTGAGATGATGATCAGGCCTACTTGGTTTCCTCTTGAATTGAGATGATGATCAGGCCTACTTGGTTTCCTCTTGAATTGAGATGATGATCAGGCCTACTAGGTTTCCTCTGAGATTGAGATGATGATTAGGCCTACTTGGTTTCCTCTGAGATTGAGATGATGATCAGGCCTACTTGGTTTCCTCTTGAATTGAGATGATGATTAGGCCTACTTGGTTTCCTCTGAGATTGAGATGATGATCAGGCCTACTTGGTTTCCTCTTGAATTGAGATGATGATCAGGCCTACTAGGTTTCCTCTGAGATTGAGATGATGATCAGGCCTACTAGGTTTCCTCTTGAATTGAGATGATGATTAGGCCTACCAGGTTTCCTCTGAGATTGAGATGATGATCAGGCCTACTAGGTTTCCTCTTGAATTGAGATGATGATCAGGCCTACTAGGTTTCCTCTGAGATTGAGATGATGATCAGGCCTACTAGGTTTCCTCTTGAATTGAGATGATGATCAGGCCTACTTGGTTTCCTCTTGAATTGAGATGATGATTAGGCCTACTAGGTTTCCTCTGAGATTGAGATGATGATCAGGCCTACTAGGTTTCCTCTGAGATTGAGATGATGATTAGGCCTACTTGGTTTCCTCTGAGATTGAGATGATGATTAGGCCTACTAGGTTTCCTCTTGAATTGAGATGATGATCAGGCCTACTTGGTTTCCTCTGAGATTGAGATGATGATTAGGCCTACTAGGTTTCCTCTGAGATTGAGATGATGATCAGGCCTACTTGGTTTCCTCTTGAATTGAGATGATGATCAGGCCTACTTGGTTTCCTCTTGAATTGAGATGATGATCAGGCCTACTAGGTTTCCTCTTGAATTGAGATGATGATTAGGCCTACTAGGTTTCCTCTTGAATTGAGATGATGATTAGGCCTACTAGGTTTCCTCTGAGATTGAGATGATGATCAGGCCTACTTGGTTTCCTCTTGAATTGAGATGATGATCAGGCCTACTTGGTTTCCTCTTGAATTGAGATGATGATCAGGCCTACTTGGTTTCCTCTTGAATTGAGATGATGATCAGGCCTACTAGGTTTCCTCTGAGATTGAGATGATGATCAGGCCTACTTGGTTTCCTCTTGAATTGAGATGATGATCAGGCCTACTTGGTTTCCTCTTGAATTGAGATGATGATCAGGCCTACTAGGTTTCCTCTGAGATTGAGATGATGATTAGGCCTACTAGGTTTCCTCTGGAATTGAGATGATGATCAGGCCTACTAGGTTTCCTCTTGAATTGAGATGATGATCAGGCCTACTTGGTTTCCTCTTGAATTGAGATGATGATTGGGCCTACTAGGTTTCCTCTTGAATTGAGATGATGATTAGGCCTACTAGGTTTCCTCTTGAATTGAGATGATGATTAGGCCTACTTGGTTTCCTCTTGAATTGAGATGATGATTAGGCCTACTTGGTTTCCTCTTGAATTGAGATGATGATCAGGCCTACTTGGTTTCCTCTGAGATTGAGATGATGATCAGGCCTACTTGGTTTCCTCTTGAATTGAGATGATGATTAGGCCTACTAGGTTCCCTCTGAGATTGAGATGATGATCAGGCCTACTTGGTTTCCTCTGAGATTGAGATGATGATCAGGCCCACTAGGTTTCCTCTGAGATTGAGATGATGATTGGGCCTACTAGGTTTCCTCTGGAATAGAGATGATGATTAGGCCTACTAGGTTTCCTCTGAGATTGAGATGATGAGTAGGCCTACTAGGTTTCCTCTGAGATTGAGATGATGATCAGGCCTACTAGGTTTCCTCTTGAATTGAGATGATGATTAGGCCTACTTGGTTTCCTCTTGAATTGAGATGATGATTAGGCCTACTTGGTTTCCTCTTGAATTGAGATGATGATCAGGCCTACTTGGTTTCCTCTGAGATTGAGATGATGATCAGGCCTACTTGGTTTCCTCTTGAATTGAGATGATGATTAGGCCTACTAGGTTCCCTCTGAGATTGAGATGATGATCAGGCCTACTTGGTTTCCTCTTGAATTGAGATGATGATCAGGCCTACTTGGTTTCCTCTTGAATTGAGATGATGATTAGGCCTACTAGGTTCCCTCTGAGATTGAGATGATGATCAGGCCTACTTGGTTTCCTCTTGAATTGAGATGATGATTAGGCCTACTAGGTTTCCTCTGAGATTAAGATGATGATTTGGCCTACTAGGTTTCCTCTGAGATTGAGATGATGATTGGGCCTACAAGGTTTCCTCTGAAATTGAGATGATGATTAGGCCTACTAGGTTTCCTTTGGAGTTGAGATGATGATTGGGCCTACTAGGTTTCCTCTGGAATTGAGATGATGATTAGGCCTACTAGGTTTCCTTTGGAGTTGAGATGATGATTGGGCCTACTAGGTTTCCTCTTGAATTGAGATGATGATTAGGCCTACTAGGTTTCCTTTGGAGTTGAGATGATGATCAGGCCTACTAGGTTTCCTCTGAGATTGAGATGATGATCAGGCCTACTAGGTTTCCTCTTGAATTGAGATGATGATTAGGCCTACTTGGTTTCCTCTTGAATTGAGATGATGATTAGGCCTACCAGGTTTCCTCTGAGATTGAGATGATGATCAGGCCTACTAGGTTTCCTCTTGAATTGAGATGATGATTAGGCCTACTAGGTTTCCTTTGGAGTTGAGATGATGATTGGGCCTACTAGGTTTCCTCTTGAATTGAGATGATGATCAGGCCTACTAGGTTTCCTCTGGAATTGAGATGATGATCAGGCCTACTAGGTTTCCTCTTGAATTGAGATGATGATCAGGCCTACTAGGTTTCCTCTTGAATTGAGATGATGATTAGGCCTACTTGGTTTCCTCTTGAATTGAGATGATGATTAGGCCTACTAGGTTTCCTCTTGAATTGAGATGATGATTAGGCCTACTAGGTTTCCTCTTGAATTGAGATGATGATCAGGCCTACTAGGTTTCCTCTTGAATTGAGATGATGATTAGGCCTACTAGGTTTCCTCTTGAATTGAGATGATGATCAGGCCTACTAGGTTTCCTCTTGAATTGAGATGATGATTAGGCCTACTAGGTTTCCTCTTGAATTGAGATGATGATTAGGCCTACTAGGTTTCCTCTTGAATTGAGATGATGATCAGGCCTACTAGGTTTCCTCTTGAATTGAGATGATGATTAGGCCTACTAGGTTTCCTCTTGAATTGAGATGATGATCAGGCCTACTAGGTTTCCTCTTGAATTGAGATGATGATCAGGCCTACTAGGTTTCCTCTGAGATTGAGATGTTGATCAGGCCTACTTGGTTTCCTCTTGAATTGAGATGATGATTAGGCCTACTAGGTTTCCTCTGAGATTAAGATGATGATTTGGCCTACTAGGTTTCCTCTGAGATTGAGATGATGATTGGGCCTACAAGGTTTCCTCTGAAATTGAGATGATGATTAGGCCTACTAGGTTTCCTCTGAGATTAAGATGATGATTTGGCCTACTAGGTTTCCTCTGAGATTGAGATGATGATTGGGCCTACAAGGTTTCCTCTGAAATTGAGATGATGATTAGGCCTACTAGGTTTCCTTTGGAGTTGAGATGATGATTGGGCCTACTAGGTTTCCTCTGGAATTGAGATGATGATTAGGCCTACTAGGTTTCCTTTGGAGTTGAGATGATGATTGGGCCTACTAGGTTTCCTCTTGAATTGAGATGATGATTAGGCCTACTAGGTTTCCTTTGGAGTTGAGATGATGATCAGGCCTACTAGGTTTCCTCTGAGATTGAGATGATGATCAGGCCTACTAGGTTTCCTCTTGAATTGAGATGATGATCAGGCCTACTTGGTTTCCTCTTGAATTGAGATGATGATTAGGCCTACCAGGTTTCCTCTGAGATTGAGATGATGATCAGGCCTACTAGGTTTCCTCTTGAATTGAGATGATGATTAGGCCTACTAGGTTTCCTTTGGAGTTGAGATGATGATTGGGCCTACTAGGTTTCCTCTTGAATTGAGATGATGATCAGGCCTACTAGGTTTCCTCTTGAATTGAGATGATGATTAGGCCTACTAGGTTTCCTTTGGAGTTGAGATGATGATTAGGCCTACTAGGTTTCCTCTTGAATTGAGATGATGATCAGGCCTACTTGGTTTCCTCTTGAATTGAGATGATGATCAGGCCTACTTGGTTTCCTCTTGAATTGAGATGATGACTAGGCCTACTAGGTTTCCTCTGGAATTGAGATGATGACTAGGCCTACTAGGTTTCCTCTGGAATTGAGATGATGATTGGGCCTACTAGGTTACCTCTGAGATTGAGATGATGATTAGGCCTACTAGGTTTCCTCTTGAATTGAGATGATGATCAGGCCTACTTGGTTTCCTCTTGAATTGAGATGATGATCAGGCCTACTTGGTTTCCTCTTGAATTGAGATGATGATCAGGCCTACTTGGTTTCCTCTTGAATTGAGATGATGATCAGGCCTACTTGGTTTCCTCTTGAATTGAGATGATGATTAGGCCTACTAGGTTTCCTCTTGAATTGAGATGATGATTTGGCCTACTAGGTTTCCTCTTGAATTGAGATGATGATTAGGCCTACTAGGTTTCCTCTTGAATTGAGATGATGATCAGGCCTACTAGGTTTACTCTGGAATTGAGATGATGATCAGGCCTACTAGGTTTCCTCTTGAATTGAGATGATGATCAGGCCTACTTGGTTTCCTCTTGAATTGAGATGATGATCAGGCCTACTAGTTTTCCTCTTGAATTGAGATGATGATCAGGCCTACTAGGTTTCCTCTTGAATTGAGATGATGATCAGGCCTACTTGGTTTCCTCTTGAATTGAGATGATGATTAGGCCTACTAGGTTTCCTCTTGAATTGAGATGATGATCAGGCCTACTAGGTTTCCTCTTGAATTGAGATGATGATCAGGCCTACTAGGTTTCCTCTTGAATTGAGATGATGATTAGGCCTACTAGGTTTCCTCTTGAATTGAGATGATGATCAGGCCTACTTGGTTTCCTCTTGAATTGAGATGATGATCAGGCCTACTAGTTTTCCTCTTGAATTGAGATGATGATCAGGCCTACTAGGTTTCCTCTTGAATTGAGATGATGATCAGGCCTACTTGGTTTCCTCTTGAATTGAGATGATGATCAGGCCTACTAGGTTTCCTCTTGAATTGAGATGATGATTAGGCCTACTAGGTTTCCTCTTGAATTGAGATGATGATTAGGCCTACTAGGTTTCCTCTGGAATTGAGATGATGATTAGGCCTACTAGGTTTCCTCTGAGATTGAGATGATGATTAGGCCTACTAGGTTTCCTCTGAGATTGAGATGATGATTAGGCCTACTAGGTTTCCTCTGAGATTGAGATGATGATTGGGCCTACTAGGTTTCCTCTGAGATTGAGATGATGATTGGGCCTACTAGGTTTCCTCTGGAATTGAGATGATGATTAGGCCTACTAGGTTTCCTCTGGAATTGAGATGATGATTAGGCCAACTAGGTTTCCTCTGGAATTGAGATGATGATTGGGCCTACTAGGTTACCTCTGAGATTGAGATGATGATTAGGCCTACTAGGTTTCCTCTTGAATTGAGATGATGATCAGGCCTACTTGGTTTCCTCTTGAATTGAGATGATGATCAGGCCTACTTGGTTTCCTCTTGAATTGAGATGATGATCAGGCCTACTTGGTTTCCTCTTGAATTGAGATGATGATCAGGCCTACTTGGTTTCCTCTTGAATTGAGATGATGATTAGGCCTACTAGGTTTCCTCTTGAATTGAGATGATGATTAGGCCTACTAGGTTTCCTCTTGAATTGAGATGATGATTAGGCCTACTGGGTTTCCTCTGAGATTGAGATGATGATTAGGCCTACTGGGTTTCCTCTGAGATTGAGATGATGATTAGGCCTACTAGGTTTCCTCTTGAATTGAGATGATGATCAGGCCTACTAGGTTTCCTCTTGAATTGAGATGATGATCAGGCCTACTAGGTTTCCTCTGAGATTGAGATGATGATCAGGCCTACTAGGTTTCCTCTTGAATTGAGATGATGATTTGGCCTACTAGGTTTCCTCTTGAATTGAGATGATGATTAGGCCTACTAGGTTTCCTCTTGAATTGAGATGATGATCAGGCCTACTAGGTTTACTCTGGAATTGAGATGATGATCAGGCCTACTAGGTTTCCTCTTGAATTGAGATGATGATCAGGCCTACTAGGTTTCCTCTTGAATTGAGATGATGATCAGGCCTACTAGGTTTCCTCTTGAATTGAGATGATGATCGGGCCTACTAGGTTTCCTCTGAGATTGAGATGATGATTAGGCCTACTAGGTTTCCTCTGAGATTGAGATGATGATCAGGCCTACTAGGTTTCCTCTTGAATTGAGATGATGATCAGGCCTACTAGGTTTCCTCTTGAATTGAGATGATGATCAGGCCTACTAGGTTTCCTCTTGAATTGAGATGATGATCGGGCCTACTTGGTTTCCTCTTGAATTGAGATGATGATCAGGCCTACTAGTTTTCCTCTTGAATTGAGATGATGATCAGGCCTACTAGGTTTCCTCTTGAATTGAGATGATGATCAGGCCTACTAGGTTTCCTCTTGAATTGAGATGATGATCAGGCCTACTAGGTTTCCTCTTGAATTGAGATGATGATTAGGCCTACTAGGTTTCCTCTTGAATAGAGATGATGATTAGGCCTACTAGGTTTCCTCTGGAATTGAGATGATGATTAGGCCTACTAGGTTTCCTCTGAGATTGAGATGATGATTAGGCCTACTAGGTATCCTCTGAGATTGAGATGATGATTGGGCCTACTAGGTTTCCTCTGGAATTGAGATGATGATTAGGCCAACTAGGTTTCCTCTGGAATTGAGATGATGATTGGGCCTACTAGGTTTCCTCTGAGATTGAGATGATGATCAGGCCTACTAGGTTTACTCTGGAATTGAGATGATGATTAGGCCTACTAGGTTTCCTCCGAGATTGAGATGATGATTAGGCCTACTAGGTTTCCTCTGAGATTGAGATGATGATTGGGCCTACTAGGTTTCCTCTGGAATTGAGATGATGATTAGGCCAACTAGGTTTCCTCTGGAATTGAGATGATGATTGGGCCTACTAGGTTTCCTCTGAGATTGAGACGATGATTGGGCCTACTAGGTTTCCTCTGGAATTGAGATGATGATTAGGCCTACTAGGTTTCCTCTTGAATTGAGATGATGATCAGGCCTACTAGGTTTCCTCTGAGATTGAGATGATGATCAGGCCTACTAGGTTTCCTCTTGAATTGAGATGATGATCAGGCCTACTAGGTTTCCTCTTGAATTGAGATGATGATCAGGCCTACTAGGTTTCCTCTGAGATTGAGATGATGATCAGGCCTACTAGGTTTCCTCTGGAATTGAGATGATGATCAGGCCTACTAGGTTTCCTCTTGAATTGAGATGATGATCAGGCCTACTAGGTTTCATCTGAGATTGAGATGATGATCAGGCCTACTAGGTTTCCTCTTGAATTGAGATGATGATTTGGCCTACTAGGTTTCCTCTTGAATTGAGATGATGATTAGGCCTACTAGGTTTCCTCTTGAATTGAGATGATGATCAGGCCTACTAGGTTTACTCTGGAATTGAGATGATGATCAGGCCTACTAGGTTTCCTCTTGAATTGAGATGATGATCGGGCCTACTTGGTTTCCTCTTGAATTGAGATGATGATCAGGCCTACTAGTTTTCCTCTTGAATTGAGATGATGATCAGGCCTACTAGGTTTCCTCTGAGATTGAGATGATGATCAGGCCTACTTGGTTTCCTCTTGAATCGAGATGATGATCAGGCCTACTAGTTTTCCTCTTGAATTGAGATGATGATCAGGCCTACTAGGTTTCCTCTTGAATTGAGATGATGATCAGGCCTACTTGGTTTCCTCTTGAATTGAGATGATGATCAGGCCTACTAGGTTTCCTCTTGAATTGAGATGATGATTAGGCCTACTAGGTTTCCTCTTGAATTGAGATGATGATCAGGCCTACTTGGTTTCCTCTGGAATTGAGATGATGATCAGGCCTACTAGGTTTCCTCTTGAATTGAGATGATGATCAGGCCTACTAGGTTTCCTCTTGAATTGAGATGATGATTAGGCCTACTTGGTTTCCTCTTGAATTGAGATGATGATTAGGCCTACTAGGTTTCCTCTTGAATTGAGATGATGATTAGGCCTACTAGGTTTCCTCTTGAATTGAGATGATGATCAGGCCTACTAGGTTTCCTCTTGAATTGAGATGATGATTAGGCCTACTAGGTTTCCTCTTGAATTGAGATGATGATCAGGCCTACTAGGTTTCCTCTTGAATTGAGATGATGATTAGGCCTACTAGGTTTCCTCTTGAATTGAGATGATGATTAGGCCTACTAGGTTTCCTCTTGAATTGAGATGATGATCAGGCCTACTAGGTTTCCTCTTGAATTGAGATGATGATTAGGCCTACTAGGTTTCCTCTTGAATTGAGATGATGATCAGGCCTACTAGGTTTCCTCTTGAATTGAGATGATGATCAGGCCTACTAGGTTTCCTCTGAGATTGAGATGTTGATCAGGCCTACTTGGTTTCCTCTTGAATTGAGATGATGATTAGGCCTACTAGGTTTCCTCTGAGATTAAGATGATGATTTGGCCTACTAGGTTTCCTCTGAGATTGAGATGATGATTGGGCCTACAAGGTTTCCTCTGAAATTGAGATGATGATTAGGCCTACTAGGTTTCCTCTGAGATTAAGATGATGATTTGGCCTACTAGGTTTCCTCTGAGATTGAGATGATGATTGGGCCTACAAGGTTTCCTCTGAAATTGAGATGATGATTAGGCCTACTAGGTTTCCTTTGGAGTTGAGATGATGATTGGGCCTACTAGGTTTCCTCTGGAATTGAGATGATGATTAGGCCTACTAGGTTTCCTTTGGAGTTGAGATGATGATTGGGCCTACTAGGTTTCCTCTTGAATTGAGATGATGATTAGGCCTACTAGGTTTCCTTTGGAGTTGAGATGATGATCAGGCCTACTAGGTTTCCTCTGAGATTGAGATGATGATCAGGCCTACCAGGTTTCCTCTTGAATTGAGATGATGATCAGGCCTACTTGGTTTCCTCTTGAATTGAGATGATGATTAGGCCTACCAGGTTTCCTCTGAGATTGAGATGATGATCAGGCCTACTAGGTTTCCTCTTGAATTGAGATGATGATTAGGCCTACTAGGTTTCCTTTGGAGTTGAGATGATGATTGGGCCTACTAGGTTTCCTCTTGAATTGAGATGATGATCAGGCCTACTAGGTTTCCTCTTGAATTGAGATGATGATTAGGCCTACTAGGTTTCCTTTGGAGTTGAGATGATGATTAGGCCTACTAGGTTTCCTCTTGAATTGAGATGATGATCAGGCCTACTTGGTTTCCTCTTGAATTGAGATGATGATCAGGCCTACTTGGTTTCCTCTTGAATTGAGATGATGACTAGGCCTACTAGGTTTCCTCTGGAATTGAGATGATGACTAGGCCTACTAGGTTTCCTCTGGAATTGAGATGATGATCAGGCCTACTTGGTTTCCTCTTGAATTGAGATGATGATTAGGCCTACTAGGTTTCCTCTTGAATTGAGATGATGATCAGGCCTACTAGGTTTCCTCTTGAATTGAGATGATGACTAGGCCTACTAGGTTTCCTCTGAGATTGAGATGATGATCAGGCCTACTTGGTTTCCTCTTGAATTGAGATGATGATTAGGCCTACTAGGTTTCCTCTTGAATTGAGATGATGATCAGGCCTACTTGGTTTCCTCTTGAATTGAGATGATGATCAGGCCTACTTGGTTTCCTCTTGAATTGAGATGATGATCAGGCCTACTTGGTTTCCTCTTGAATTGAGATGATGATTAGGCCTACTAGGTTTCCTCTTGAATTGAGATGATGATCAGGCCTACTAGGTTTCCTCTTGAATTGAGATGATGATCAGGCCTACTAGGTTTCCTCTTGAATTGAGATGATGATTAGGCCTACTAGGTTTCCTCTTGAATTGAGATGATGATCAGGCCTACTTGGTTTCCTCTTGAATTGAGATGATGATCAGGCCTACTAGTTTTCCTCTTGAATTGAGATGATGATCAGGCCTACTAGGTTTCCTCTTGAATTGAGATGATGATCAGGCCTACTTGGTTTCCTCTTGAATTGAGATGATGATCAGGCCTACTAGGTTTCCTCTTGAATTGAGATGATGATTAGGCCTACTAGGTTTCCTCTTGAATTGAGATGATGATTAGGCCTACTAGGTTTCCTCTGGAATTGAGATGATGATTAGGCCTACTAGGTTTCCTCTGAGATTGAGATGATGATTAGGCCTACTAGGTTTCCTCTGAGATTGAGATGATGATTAGGCCTACTAGGTTTCCTCTGAGATTGAGATGATGATTGGGCCTACTAGGTTTCCTCTGAGATTGAGATGATGATTGGGCCTACTAGGTTTCCTCTGGAAATGAGATGATGATTAGGCCTACTAGGTTTCCTCTGGAATTGAGATGATGATTAGGCCAACTAGGTTTCCTCTGGAATTGAGATGATGATTGGGCCTACTAGGTTACCTCTGAGATTGAGATGATGATTAGGCCTACTAGGTTTCCTCTTGAATTGAGATGATGATCAGGCCTACTAGGTTTCCTCTTGAATTGAGATGATGATCAGGCCTACTTGGTTTCCTCTTGAATTGAGATGATGATCAGGCCTACTAGGTTACCTCTGAGATTGAGATGATGATTAGGCCTACTAGGTTTCCTCTGGAATTGAGATGATGATTGGGCCTACTAGGTTACCTCTGAGATTGAGATGATGATTAGGCCTACTAGGTTTCCTCTTGAATTGAGATGATGATCAGGCCTACTTGGTTTCCTCTTGAATTGAGATGATGATCAGGCCTACTTGGTTTCCTCTTGAATTGAGATGATGATCAGGCCTACTTGGTTTCCTCTTGAATTGAGATGATGATCAGGCCTACTTGGTTTCCTCTTGAATTGAGATGATGATCAGGCCTACTAGGTTTCCTCTTGAATTGAGATGATGATCAGGCCTACTTGGTTTCCTCTTGAATTGAGATGATGATTAGGCCTACTGGGTTTCCTCTTGAATTGAGATGATGATCAGGCCTACTAGGTTTCCTCTTGAATTGAGATGATGATCAGGCCTACTAGGTTTCCTCTTGAATTGAGATGATGATTAGGCCTACTAGGTTTCCTCTTGAATTGAGATGATGATCAGGCCTACTTGGTTTCCTCTTGAATTGAGATGATGATCAGGCCTACTAGTTTTCCTCTTGAATTGAGATGATGATCAGGCCTACTAGGTTTCCTCTTGAATTGAGATGATGATCAGGCCTACTTGGTTTCCTCTTGAATTGAGATGATGATCAGGCCTACTAGGTTTCCTCTTGAATTGAGATGATGATTAGGCCTACTAGGTTTCCTCTTGAATTGAGATGATGATTAGGCCTACTAGGTTTCCTCTGGAATTGAGATGATGATTAGGCCTACTAGGTTTCCTCTGAGATTGAGATGATGATTAGGCCTACTAGGTTTCCTCTGAGATTGAGATGATGATTAGGCCTACTAGGTTTCCTCTGAGATTGAGATGATGATTGGGCCTACTAGGTTTCCTCTGAGATTGAGATGATGATTGGGCCTACTAGGTTTCCTCTGGAATTGAGATGATGATTAGGCCTACTAGGTTTCCTCTGGAATTGAGATGATGATTAGGCCAACTAGGTTTCCTCTGGAATTGAGATGATGATTGGGCCTACTAGGTTACCTCTGAGATTGAGATGATGATTAGGCCTACTAGGTTTCCTCTTGAATTGAGATGATGATCAGGCCTACTTGGTTTCCTCTTGAATTGATATGATGATCAGGCCTACTTGGTTTCCTCTTGAATTGAGATGATGATCAGGCCTACTAGGTTTCCTCTGAGATTGAGATGATGATTAGGCCTACTTGGTTTCCTCTTGAATTGAGATGATGATTAGGCCTACTAGGTTTCCTCTTGAATTGAGATGATGATCAGGCCTACTAGGTTTCCTCTTGAATTGAGATGATGATCAGGCCTACTAGGTTTCCTCTGAGATTGAGATGATGATCAGGCCTACTAGGTTTCCTCTTGAATTGAGATGATGATTTGGCCTACTAGGTTTCCTCTTGAATTGAGATGATGATTAGGCCTACTAGGTTTCCTCTTGAATTGAGATGATGATCAGGCCTACTAGGTTTACTCTGGAATTGAGATGATGATCAGGCCTACTAGGTTTCCTCTTGAATTGAGATGATGATCGGGCCTACTTGGTTTCCTCTTGAATTGAGATGATGATCAGGCCTACTAGTTTTCCTCTTGAATTGAGATGATGATCAGGCCTACTAGGTTTCCTCTTGAATTGAGATGATGATCAGGCCTACTAGGTTTCCTCTTGAATTGAGATGATGATCAGGCCTACTAGGTTTCCTCTGAGATTGAGATGATGATCAGGCCTACTAGGTTTCCTCTTGAATTGAGATGATGATTTGGCCTACTAGGTTTCCTCTTGAATTGAGATGATGATTAGGCCTACTAGGTTTCCTCTTGAATTGAGATGATGATCAGGCCTACTAGGTTTACTCTGGAATTGAGATGATGATCAGGCCTACTAGGTTTCCTCTTGAATTGAGATGATGATCGGGCCTACTTGGTTTCCTCTTGAATTGAGATGATGATCAGGCCTACTAGTTTTCCTCTTGAATTGAGATGATGATCAGGCCTACTAGGTTTCCTCTTGAATTGAGATGATGATCAGGCCTACTAGGTTTCCTCTTGAATTGAGATGATGATCAGGCCTACTAGGTTTCCTCTTGAATTGAGATGATGATCAGGCCTACTAGGTTTCCTCTGAGATTGAGATGATGATTAGGCCTACTAGGTATCCTCTGAGATTGAGATGATGATTGGGCCTACTAGGTTTCCTCTGGAATTGAGATGATGATTAGGCCAACTAGGTTTCCTCTGGAATTGAGATGATGATTGGGCCTACTAGGTTTCCTCTGAGATTGAGATGATGATCAGGCCTACTTGGTTTCCTCTTGAATCGAGATGATGATCAGGCCTACTAGTTTTCCTCTTGAATTGAGATGATGATCAGGCCTACTAGGTTTCCTCTTGAATTGAGATGATGATCAGGCCTACTTGGTTTCCTCTTGAATTGAGATGATGATCAGGCCTACTAGGTTTCCTCTGAGATTGAGATGATGATCAGGCCTACTTGGTTTCCTCTTGAATTGAGATGATGACTAGGCCTACTAGGTTTCCTCTGGAATTGAGATGATGATTGGGTCTACTAGGTTCCCTCTGGAATTGAGATGATGATCAGGCCTACTAGGTTTCCTCTTGAATTGAGATGATGATTAGGCCTACTAGGTTTCCTCTTGAATTGAGATGATGATTAGGCCTACTAGGTTTCCTCTGGAATTGAGATGATGATTAGGCCTACTAGGTTTCCTCCGAGATTGAGATGATGATTAGGCCTACTAGGTTTCCTCTGAGATTGAGATGATGATTGGGCCTACTAGGTTTCCTCTGGAATTGAGATGATGATTAGGCCAACTAGGTTTCCTCTGGAATTGAGATGATGATTGGGCCTACTAGGTTTCCTCTGAGATTGAGACGATGATTGGGCCTACTAGGTTTCCTCTGGAATTGAGATGATGATTAGGCCTACTAGGTTTCCTCTTGAATTGAGATGATGATCAGGCCTACTAGGTTTCCTCTGAGATTGAGATGATGATCAGGCCTACTAGGTTTCCTCTTGAATTGAGATGATGATCAGGCCTACTAGGTTTCCTCTTGAATTGAGATGATGATCAGGCCTACTAGGTTTCCTCTGAGATTGAGATGATGATCAGGCCTACTAGGTTTCCTCTGGAATTGAGATGATGATCAGGCCTACTAGGTTTCCTCTTGAATTGAGATGATGATCAGGCCTACTAGGTTTCCTCTGAGATTGAGATGATGATCAGGCCTACTAGGTTTCCTCTTGAATTGAGATGATGATTTGGCCTAATAGGTTTCCTCTTGAATTGAGATGATGATTAGGCCTACTAGGTTTCCTCTTGAATTGAGATGATGATCAGGCCTACTAGGTTTACTCTGGAATTGAGATGATGATCAGGCCTACTAGGTTTCCTCTTGAATTGAGATGATGATCGGGCCTACTAGGTTTCCTCTTGAATTGAGATGATGATTAGGCCTACTAGGTTTCCTCTGAGATTGAGATGATGATCAGGCCTACTAGGTTTACTCTGGAATTGAGATGATGATCAGGCCTACTAGTTTTCCTCTTGAATTGAGATGATGATCAGGCCTACTAGGTTTCCTCTTGAATTGAGATGATGATCAGGCCTACTTGGTTTCCTCTTGAATTGAGATGATGATCAGGCCTACTAGGTTTCCTCTTGAATTGAGATGATGATTAGGCCTACTAGGTTTCCTCTTGAATTGAGATGATGATTAGGCCTACTAGGTTTCCTCTGGAATTGAGATGATGATTAGGCCTACTAGGTTTCCTCTGAGATTGAGATGATGATTAGGCCTACTAGGTTTCCTCTGAGATTGAGATGATGATTGGGCCTACTAGGTTTTCTCTGGAATTGAGATGATGATTAGGCCAACTAGGTTTCCTCTGGAATTGAGATGATGATTGGGCCTACTAGGTTTCCTCTGAGATTGAGATGATGATCAGGCCTACTTGGTTTCCTCTTGAATCGAGATGATGATCAGGCCTACTAGTTTTCCTCTTGAATTGAGATGATGATCAGGCCTACTAGGTTTCCTCTTGAATTGAGATGATGATCAGGCCTACTTGGTTTCCTCTTGAATTGAGATGATGATCAGGCCTACTAGGTTTCCTCTTGAATTGAGATGATGATTAGGCCTACTAGGTTTCCTCTTGAATTGAGATGATGATTAGGCCTACTAGGTTTCCTCTGGAATTGAGATGATGATTAGGCCTACTAGGTTTCCTCTGAGATTGAGATGATGATTAGGCCTACTAGGTTTCCTCTGAGATTGAGATGATGATTGGGCCTACAAGGTTTCCTCTGGAATTGAGATGATGATTAGGCCAACTAGGTTTCCTCTGGAATTGAGATGATGATTGGGCCTACTAGGTTTCCTCTGAGATTGAGATGATGATTGGGCCTACTAGGTTTCCTCTGGAATTGAGATGATGATTAGGCCTACTAGGTTTCCTCTGAGATTGAGATGATGATTAGGCCTACTAGGTTTCCTCTTGAATTGAGATGATGATTAGGCCTACTAGGTTTCCTCTTGAATTGAGATGATGATCAGGCCTACTTGGTTTCCTCTTGAATTGAGATGATGATCAGGCCTACTAGTTTTCCTCTTGAATTGAGATGATGATCAGGCCTACTAGGTTTCCTCTTGAATTGAGATGATGATCAGGCCTACTTGGTTTCCTCTTGAATTGAGATGATGATCAGGCCTACAAGGTTTCCTCTTGAATTGAGATGATGATTAGGCCTACTAGGTTTCCTCTTGAATCGAGATGATGATTAGGCCTACTAGGTTTCCTCTGGAATTGAGATGATGATTAGGCCTACTAGGTTTCCTCTGAGATTGAGATGATGATTAGGCCTACTAGGTTCCCTCTGAGATTGAGATGATGATTGGGCCTACTAGGTTTCCTCTGGAATTGAGATGATGATTAGGCCAACTAGGTTTCCTCTGGAATTGAGATGATGATTGGGCCTACTAGGTTTCCTCTGAGATTGAGATGATGATTGGGCCTACTAGGTTTCCTCTGGAATTGAGATGATGATTAGGCCTACTAGGTTTCCTCTGGAATTGAGATGATGATTAGGCCTACTAGGTTTCCTCTGAGATTGAGATGATGATTGGGCCTACTAGGTTTCCTCTGAGATTGAGATGATGATTGGCCCTACTAGGTTTCCTCTGGAATTGAGATGATGATTAGGCCTACTAGGTTTCCTCTGGAATTGAGATGATGATTAGGCCAACTAGGTTTCCTCTGGAATTGAGATGATGATTGGGCCTACTAGGTTTCCTCTGGAATTGAGATGATGATTAGGCCTACTAGGTTTCCTCTGAGATTGAGATGATGATTGGGCCTACTGGGTTTCCTCTGGAATTGAGATGATGATTAGGCCTACTAGGTTTCCTCTGGAATTGAGATGATGATTAGGCCTACTAGGTTTCCTCTGAGATTGAGATGATATTTGGGCCTACCAGGTTTCCTCTGAGATTGAGATGATGATTGGGCCTACTAGGTTTCCTCTGAGATTGAGATGATGATTGGGCCTACTAGGTTTCCTCTGGAATTGAGATGATGATTAGGCCTACTAGGTTTCCTCTGGAATTGAGATGATGATTAGGCCTACTAGGTTTCCTCTGAGATTGAGATGATGATTGGGCCTACTAGGTTTCCTCTGAGATTGAGATGATGATTAGGCCTACTAGGTTTCCTCTGGAATTGAGATGATGATTAGGCCTACTAGGTTTCCTCTGAGATTGAGATGATGATTGGGCCTACTAGGTTTCCTCTGAGATTGAGATGATGATTAGGCCTACTAGGTTTCCTCTGGAATTGAGATGATGATTAGGCCTACTAGGTTTCCTCTGAGATTGAGATGATGATTGGGCCTACTAGGTTTCCTCTGAGATTGAGATGATGATTGGGCCTACTGGGTTTCCTCTGAGATTGAGATGATGATTAGGCCTACTAGGTTTCCTCTTGAATTGAGATGATGATCAGGCCTACTAGGTTTCCTCTTGAATTGAGATGATGATCAGGCCTACTAGGTTTCCTCTGAGATTGAGATGATGATTGGGCCTACTAGGTTTCCTCTGGAATTGAGATGATGATTAGGCCTACTAGGTTTCCTCTGGAATTGAGATGATGATTAGGCCTACTAGGTTTCCTCTGAGATTGAGATGATGATTGGGCCTACTAGGTTTCCTCTGAGATTGAGATGATGATTAGGCCTACTAGGTTTCCTCTGGAATTGAGATGATGATTAGGCCTACTAGGTTTCCTCTGAGATTGAGATGATGATTGGGCCTACTAGGTTTCCTCTGAGATTGAGATGATGATTGGGCCTACTGGGTTTCCTCTGAGATTGAGATGATGATTAGGCCTACTAGGTTTCCTCTTGAATTGAGATGATGATCAGGCCTACTTGGTTTCCTCTTGAATTGAGATGATGATCAGGCCTACTAGGTTTCCTCTTGAATTGAGATGATGATTAGGCCTACTAGGTTTCCTCTTGAATTGAGATGATGATTAGGCCTACTAGGTTTCCTCTGGAATTGAGATGATGATTAGGCCTACTAGGTTTCCTCTGAGATTGAGATGATGATTAGGCCTACTAGGTTTCCTCTGAGATTGAGATGATGATTGGGCCTACTAGGTTTCCTCTGGAATTGAGATGATGATTAGGCCAACTAGGTTTCCTCTGGAATTGAGATGATGATTGGGCCTACTAGGTTTCCTCTGAGATTGAGATGATGATCAGGCCTACTTGGTTTCCTCTTGAATTGAGATGATGATCAGGCCTACTAGTTTTCCTCTTGAATTGAGATGATGATCAGGCCTACTAGGTTTCCTCTTGAATTGAGATGATGATCAGGCCTACTTGGTTTCCTCTTGAATTGAGATGATGATCAGGCCTACTAGGTTTCCTCTTGAATTGAGATGATGATTAGGCCTACTAGGTTTCCTCTTGAATTGAGATGATGATTAGGCCTACTAGGTTTCCTCTGGAATTGAGATGATGATTAGGCCTACTAGGTTTCCTCTGAGATTGAGATGATGATTAGGCCTACTAGGTTTCCTCTGAGATTGAGATGATGATTGGGCCTACTAGGTTTCCTCTGGAATTGAGATGATGATTAGGCCAACTAGGTTTCCTCTGGAATTGAGATGATGATTGGGCCTACTAGGTTTCCTCTGAGATTGAGATGATGATTGGGCCTACTAGGTTTCCTCTGGAATTGAGATGATGATTAGGCCTACTAGGTTTCCTCTGAGATTGAGATGATGATTAGGCCTACTAGGTTTCCTCTTGAATTGAGATGATGATTAGGCCTACTAGGTTTCCTCTTGAATTGAGATGATGATCAGGCCTACTTGGTTTCCTCTTGAATTGAGATGATGATCAGGCCTACTAGTTTTCCTCTTGAATTGAGATGATGATCAGGCCTACTAGGTTTCCTCTTGAATTGAGATGATGATCAGGCCTACTTGGTTTCCTCTTGAATTGAGATGATGATCAGGCCTACTAGGTTTCCTCTTGAATTGAGATGATGATTAGGCCTACTAGGTTTCCTCTTGAATCGAGATGATGATTAGGCCTACTAGGTTTCCTCTGGAATTGAGATGATGATTAGGCCTACTAGGTTTCCTCTGAGATTGAGATGATGATTAGGCCTACTAGGTTCCCTCTGAGATTGAGATGATGATTGGGCCTACTAGGTTTCCTCTGGAATTGAGATGATGATTAGGCCAACTAGGTTTCCTCTGGAATTGAGATGATGATTGGGCCTACTAAGTTTCCTCTGAGATTGAGATGATGATTGGGCCTACTAGGTTTCCTCTGGAATTGAGATGATGATTAGGCCTACTAGGTTTCCTCTGGAATTGAGATGATGATTAGGCCTACTAGGTTTCCTCTGAGATTGAGATGATGATTGGGCCTACTAGGTTTCCTCTGAGATTGAGATGATGATTGGGCCTACTAGGTTTCCTCTGGAATTGAGATGATGATTAGGCCTACTAGGTTTCCTCTGGAATTGAGATGATGATTAGGCCAACTAGGTTTCCTCTGGAATTGAGATGATGATTGGGCCTACTAGGTTTCCTCTGGAATTGAGATGATGATTAGGCCTACTAGGTTTCCTCTGAGATTGAGATGATGATTGGGCCTACTGGGTTTCCTCTGGAATTGAGATGATGATTAGGCCTACTAGGTTTCCTCTGAGATTGAGATGATGATTGGGCCTACTAGGTTTCCTCTGGAATTGAGATGATGATTAGGCCTACTAGGTTTCCTCTGAGATTGAGATGATGATTAGGCCTACTAGGTTTCCTCTTGAATTGAGATGATGATTAGGCCTACTAGGTTTCCTCTTGAATTGAGATGATGATCAGGCCTACTTGGTTTCCTCTTGAATTGAGATGATGATCAGGCCTACTAGTTTTCCTCTTGAATTGAGATGATGATCAGGCCTACTAGGTTTCCTCTTGAATTGAGATGATGATCAGGCCTACTTGGTTTCCTCTTGAATTGAGATGATGATCAGGCCTACAAGGTTTCCTCTTGAATTGAGATGATGATTAGGCCTACTAGGTTTCCTCTTGAATCGAGATGATGATTAGGCCTACTAGGTTTCCTCTGGAATTGAGATGATGATTAGGCCTACTAGGTTTCCTCTGAGATTGAGATGATGATTAGGCCTACTAGGTTCCCTCTGAGATTGAGATGATGATTGGGCCTACTAGGTTTCCTCTGGAATTGAGATGATGATTAGGCCAACTAGGTTTCCTCTGGAATTGAGATGATGATTGGGCCTACTAGGTTTCCTCTGAGATTGAGATGATGATTGGGCCTACTAGGTTTCCTCTGGAATTGAGATGATGATTAGGCCTACTAGGTTTCCTCTGGAATTGAGATGATGATTAGGCCTACTAGGTTTCCTCTGAGATTGAGATGATGATTGGGCCTACTAGGTTTCCTCTGAGATTGAGATGATGATTGGCCCTACTAGGTTTCCTCTGGAATTGAGATGATGATTAGGCCTACTAGGTTTCCTCTGGAATTGAGATGATGATTAGGCCAACTAGGTTTCCTCTGGAATTGAGATGATGATTGGGCCTACTAGGTTTCCTCTGGAATTGAGATGATGATTAGGCCTACTAGGTTTCCTCTGAGATTGAGATGATGATTGGGCCTACTGGGTTTCCTCTGGAATTGAGATGATGATTAGGCCTACTAGGTTTCCTCTGGAATTGAGATGATGATTAGGCCTACTAGGTTTCCTCTGAGATTGAGATGATATTTGGGCCTACCAGGTTTCCTCTGAGATTGAGATGATGATTGGGCCTACTAGGTTTCCTCTGAGATTGAGATGATGATTGGGCCTACTAGGTTTCCTCTGGAATTGAGATGATGATTAGGCCTACTAGGTTTCCTCTGGAATTGAGATGATGATTAGGCCTACTAGGTTTCCTCTGAGATTGAGATGATGATTGGGCCTACTAGGTTTCCTCTGAGATTGAGATGATGATTAGGCCTACTAGGTTTCCTCTGGAATTGAGATGATGATTAGGCCTACTAGGTTTCCTCTGAGATTGAGATGATGATTGGGCCTACTAGGTTTCCTCTGAGATTGAGATGATGATTAGGCCTACTAGGTTTCCTCTGGAATTGAGATGATGATTAGGCCTACTAGGTTTCCTCTGAGATTGAGATGATGATTGGGCCTACTAGGTTTCCTCTGAGATTGAGATGATGATTGGGCCTACTGGGTTTCCTCTGAGATTGAGATGATGATTAGGCCTACTAGGTTTCCTCTTGAATTGAGATGATGATCAGGCCTACTAGGTTTCCTCTTGAATTGAGATGATGATCAGGCCTACTAGGTTTCCTCTGAGATTGAGATGATGATTGGGCCTACTAGGTTTCCTCTGGAATTGAGATGATGATTAGGCCTACTAGGTTTCCTCTGGAATTGAGATGATGATTAGGCCTACTAGGTTTCCTCTGAGATTGAGATGATGATTGGGCCTACTAGGTTTCCTCTGAGATTGAGATGATGATTAGGCCTACTAGGTTTCCTCTGGAATTGAGATGATGATTAGGCCTACTAGGTTTCCTCTGAGATTGAGATGATGATTGGGCCTACTAGGTTTCCTCTGAGATTGAGATGATGATTGGGCCTACTGGGTTTCCTCTGAGATTGAGATGATGATTAGGCCTACTAGGTTTCCTCTTGAATTGAGATGATGATCAGGCCTACTTGGTTTCCTCTTGAATTGAGATGATGATCAGGCCTACTAGGTTTCCTCTTGAATTGAGATGATGATTAGGCCTACTAGGTTTCCTCTTGAATTGAGATGATGATTAGGCCTACTAGGTTTCCTCTGGAATTGAGATGATGATTAGGCCTACTAGGTTTCCTCTGAGATTGAGATGATGATTAGGCCTACTAGGTTTCCTCTGAGATTGAGATGATGATTGGGCCTACTAGGTTTCCTCTGGAATTGAGATGATGATTAGGCCAACTAGGTTTCCTCTGGAATTGAGATGATGATTGGGCCTACTAGGTTTCCTCTGAGATTGAGATGATGATCAGGCCTACTTGGTTTCCTCTTGAATTGAGATGATGATCAGGCCTACTAGTTTTCCTCTTGAATTGAGATGATGATTAGGCCTACTAGGTTTCCTCTGGAATTGAGATGATGATTAGGCCTACTAGGTTTCCTCTGAGATTGAGATGATGATTGGGCCTACTAGGTTTCCTCTGAGATTGAGATGATGATTAGGCCTACTAGGTTTCCTCTGGAATTGAGATGATGATTAGGCCTACTAGGTTTCCTCTGAGATTGAGATGATGATTGGGCCTACTAGGTTTCCTCTGAGATTGAGATGATGATTGGGCCTACTGGGTTTCCTCTGAGATTGAGATGATGATTAGGCCTACTAGGTTTCCTCTTGAATTGAGATGATGATCAGGCCTACTAGGTTTCCTCTTGAATTGAGATGATGATCAGGCCTACTAGGTTTCCTCTGAGATTGAGATGATGATTGGGCCTACTAGGTTTCCTCTGGAATTGAGATGATGATTAGGCCTACTAGGTTTCCTCTGGAATTGAGATGATGATTAGGCCTACTAGGTTTCCTCTGAGATTGAGATGA
The DNA here is from genome assembly GCA_964007535.1 of Brachyptera risi. NCBI lineage: Eukaryota > Metazoa > Arthropoda > Insecta > Plecoptera > Taeniopterygidae > Brachyptera > Brachyptera risi. The sequence continues at coordinate 46,725,531 of OZ023330.1, read as the reverse complement.
TGATTGGGCCTACTAGGTTTCCTCTGAGATTGAGATGATGATTAGGCCTACTAGGTTTCCTCTGGAATTGAGATGATGATTAGGCCTACTAGGTTTCCTCTGAGATTGAGATGATGATTGGGCCTACTAGGTTTCCTCTGAGATTGAGATGATGATTGGGCCTACTGGGTTTCCTCTGAGATTGAGATGATGATTAGGCCTACTAGGTTTCCTCTTGAATTGAGATGATGATCAGGCCTACTTGGTTTCCTCTTGAATTGAGATGATGATCAGGCCTACTAGGTTTCCTCTTGAATTGAGATGATGATTAGGCCTACTAGGTTTCCTCTTGAATTGAGATGATGATTAGGCCTACTAGGTTTCCTCTGGAATTGAGATGATGATTAGGCCTACTAGGTTTCCTCTGAGATTGAGATGATGATTAGGCCTACTAGGTTTCCTCTGAGATTGAGATGATGATTGGGCCTACTAGGTTTCCTCTGGAATTGAGATGATGATTAGGCCAACTAGGTTTCCTCTGGAATTGAGATGATGATTGGGCCTACTAGGTTTCCTCTGAGATTGAGATGATGATCAGGCCTACTTGGTTTCCTCTTGAATTGAGATGATGATCAGGCCTACTAGTTTTCCTCTTGAATTGAGATGATGATCAGGCCTACTAGGTTTCCTCTTGAATTGAGATGATGATCAGGCCTACTTGGTTTCCTCTTGAATTGAGATGATGATCAGGCCTACTAGGTTTCCTCTTGAATTGAGATGATGATTAGGCCTACTAGGTTTCCTCTTGAATTGAGATGATGATTAGGCCTACTAGGTTTCCTCTGGAATTGAGATGATGATTAGGCCTACTAGGTTTCCTCTGAGATTGAGATGATGATTAGGCCTACTAGGTTTCCTCTGAGATTGAGATGATGATTGGGCCTACTAGGTTTCCTCTGGAATTGAGATGATGATTAGGCCAACTAGGTTTCCTCTGGAATTGAGATGATGATTGGGCCTACTAGGTTTCCTCTGAGATTGAGATGATGATTGGGCCTACTAGGTTTCCTCTGGAATTGAGATGATGATTAGGCCTACTAGGTTTCCTCTGAGATTGAGATGATGATTAGGCCTACTAGGTTTCCTCTTGAATTGAGATGATGATTAGGCCTACTAGGTTTCCTCTTGAATTGAGATGATGATCAGGCCTACTTGGTTTCCTCTTGAATTGAGATGATGATCAGGCCTACTAGTTTTCCTCTTGAATTGAGATGATGATCAGGCCTACTAGGTTTCCTCTTGAATTGAGATGATGATCAGGCCTACTTGGTTTCCTCTTGAATTGAGATGATGATCAGGCCTACTAGGTTTCCTCTTGAATTGAGATGATGATTAGGCCTACTAGGTTTCCTCTTGAATCGAGATGATGATTAGGCCTACTAGGTTTCCTCTGGAATTGAGATGATGATTAGGCCTACTAGGTTTCCTCTGAGATTGAGATGATGATTAGGCCTACTAGGTTCCCTCTGAGATTGAGATGATGATTGGGCCTACTAGGTTTCCTCTGGAATTGAGATGATGATTAGGCCAACTAGGTTTCCTCTGGAATTGAGATGATGATTGGGCCTACTAGGTTTCCTCTGAGATTGAGATGATGATTGGGCCTACTAGGTTTCCTCTGGAATTGAGATGATGATTAGGCCTACTAGGTTTCCTCTGGAATTGAGATGATGATTAGGCCTACTAGGTTTCCTCTGAGATTGAGATGATGATTGGGCCTACTAGGTTTCCTCTGAGATTGAGATGATGATTGGGCCTACTAGGTTTCCTCTGGAATTGAGATGATGATTAGGCCTACTAGGTTTCCTCTGGAATTGAGATGATGATTAGGCCAACTAGGTTTCCTCTGGAATTGAGATGATGATTGGGCCTACTAGGTTTCCTCTGGAATTGAGATGATGATTAGGCCTACTAGGTTTCCTCTGAGATTGAGATGATGATTGGGCCTACTGGGTTTCCTCTGGAATTGAGATGATGATTAGGCCTACTAGGTTTCCTCTGAGATTGAGATGATGATTGGGCCTACTAGGTTTCCTCTGGAATTGAGATGATGATTAGGCCTACTAGGTTTCCTCTGAGATTGAGATGATGATTAGGCCTACTAGGTTTCCTCTTGAATTGAGATGATGATTAGGCCTACTAGGTTTCCTCTTGAATTGAGATGATGATCAGGCCTACTTGGTTTCCTCTTGAATTGAGATGATGATCAGGCCTACTAGTTTTCCTCTTGAATTGAGATGATGATCAGGCCTACTAGGTTTCCTCTTGAATTGAGATGATGATCAGGCCTACTTGGTTTCCTCTTGAATTGAGATGATGATCAGGCCTACAAGGTTTCCTCTTGAATTGAGATGATGATTAGGCCTACTAGGTTTCCTCTTGAATCGAGATGATGATTAGGCCTACTAGGTTTCCTCTGGAATTGAGATGATGATTAGGCCTACTAGGTTTCCTCTGAGATTGAGATGATGATTAGGCCTACTAGGTTCCCTCTGAGATTGAGATGATGATTGGGCCTACTAGGTTTCCTCTGGAATTGAGATGATGATTAGGCCAACTAGGTTTCCTCTGGAATTGAGATGATGATTGGGCCTACTAGGTTTCCTCTGAGATTGAGATGATGATTGGGCCTACTAGGTTTCCTCTGGAATTGAGATGATGATTAGGCCTACTAGGTTTCCTCTGGAATTGAGATGATGATTAGGCCTACTAGGTTTCCTCTGAGATTGAGATGATGATTGGGCCTACTAGGTTTCCTCTGAGATTGAGATGATGATTGGCCCTACTAGGTTTCCTCTGGAATTGAGATGATGATTAGGCCTACTAGGTTTCCTCTGGAATTGAGATGATGATTAGGCCAACTAGGTTTCCTATGGAATTGAGATGATGATTGGGCCTACTAGGTTTCCTCTGGAATTGAGATGATGATTAGGCCTACTAGGTTTCCTCTGAGATTGAGATGATGATTGGGCCTACTGGGTTTCCTCTGGAATTGAGATGATGATTAGGCCTACTAGGTTTCCTCTGGAATTGAGATGATGATTAGGCCTACTAGGTTTCCTCTGAGATTGAGATGATATTTGGGCCTACCAGGTTTCCTCTGAGATTGAGATGATGATTGGGCCTACTAGGTTTCCTCTGAGATTGAGATGATGATTGGGCCTACTAGGTTTCCTCTGGAATTGAGATGATGATTAGGCCTACTAGGTTTCCTCTGGAATTGAGATGATGATTAGGCCTACTAGGTTTCCTCTGAGATTGAGATGATGATTGGGCCTACTAGGTTTCCTCTGAGATTGAGATGATGATTAGGCCTACTAGGTTTCCTCTGGAATTGAGATGATGATTAGGCCTACTAGGTTTCCTCTGAGATTGAGATGATGATTGGGCCTACTAGGTTTCCTCTGAGATTGAGATGATGATTAGGCCTACTAGGTTTCCTCTGGAATTGAGATGATGATTAGGCCTACTAGGTTTCCTCTGAGATTGAGATGATGATTGGGCCTACTAGGTTTCCTCTGAGATTGAGATGATGATTGGGCCTACTGGGTTTCCTCTGAGATTGAGATGATGATTAGGCCTACTAGGTTTCCTCTTGAATTGAGATGATGATCAGGCCTACTAGGTTTCCTCTTGAATTGAGATGATGATCAGGCCTACTAGGTTTCCTCTGAGATTGAGATGATGATTGGGCCTACTAGGTTTCCTCTGGAATTGAGATGATGATTAGGCCTACTAGGTTTCCTCTGGAATTGAGATGATGATTAGGCCTACTAGGTTTCCTCTGAGATTGAGATGATGATTGGGCCTACTAGGTTTCCTCTGAGATTGAGATGATGATTAGGCCTACTAGGTTTCCTCTGGAATTGAGATGATGATTAGGCCTACTAGGTTTCCTCTGAGATTGAGATGATGATTGGGCCTACTAGGTTTCCTCTGAGATTGAGATGATGATTGGGCCTACTGGGTTTCCTCTGAGATTGAGATGATGATTAGGCCTACTAGGTTTCCTCTTGAATTGAGATGATGATCAGGCCTACTTGGTTTCCTCTTGAATTGAGATGATGATCAGGCCTACTAGGTTTCCTCTTGAATTGAGATGATGATTAGGCCTACTAGGTTTCCTCTTGAATTGAGATGATGATTAGGCCTACTAGGTTTCCTCTGGAATTGAGATGATGATTAGGCCTACTAGGTTTCCTCTGAGATTGAGATGATGATTAGGCCTACTAGGTTTCCTCTGAGATTGAGATGATGATTGGGCCTACTAGGTTTCCTCTGGAATTGAGATGATGATTAGGCCAACTAGGTTTCCTCTGGAATTGAGATGATGATTGGGCCTACTAGGTTTCCTCTGAGATTGAGATGATGATCAGGCCTACTTGGTTTCCTCTTGAATTGAGATGATGATCAGGCCTACTAGTTTTCCTCTTGAATTGAGATGATGATCAGGCCTACTAGGTTTCCTCTTGAATTGAGATGATGATCAGGCCTACTTGGTTTCCTCTTGAATTGAGATGATGATCAGGCCTACTAGGTTTCCTCTTGAATTGAGATGATGATTAGGCCAATAGGTTTCCTCTTGAATTGAGATGATGATTAGGCCTACTAGGTTTCCTCTGGAATTGAGATGATGATTAGGCCTACTAGGTTTCCTCTGAGATTGAGATGATGATTAGGCCTACTAGGTTTCCTCTGAGATTGAGATGATGATTGGGCCTACTAGGTTTCCTCTGGAATTGAGATGATGATTAGGCCAACTAGGTTTCCTCTGGAATTGAGATGATGATTGGGCCTACTAGGTTTCCTCTGAGATTGAGATGATGATTGGGCCTACTAGGTTTCCTCTGGAATTGAGATGATGATTAGGCCTACTAGGTTTCCTCTGAGATTGAGATGATGATTAGGCCTACTAGGTTTCCTCTTGAATTGAGATGATGATTAGGCCTACTAGGTTTCCTCTTGAATTGAGATGATGATCAGGCCTACTTGGTTTCCTCTTGAATTGAGATGATGATCAGGCCTACTAGTTTTCCTCTTGAATTGAGATGATGATCAGGCCTACTAGGTTTCCTCTTGAATTGAGATGATGATCAGGCCTACTTGGTTTCCTCTTGAATTGAGATGATGATCAGGCCTACTAGGTTTCCTCTTGAATTGAGATGATGATTAGGCCTACTAGGTTTCCTCTTGAATCGAGATGATGATTAGGCCTACTAGGTTTCCTCTGGAATTGAGATGATGATTAGGCCTACTAGGTTTCCTCTGAGATTGAGATGATGATTAGGCCTACTAGGTTCCCTCTGAGATTGAGATGATGATTGGGCCTACTAGGTTTCCTCTGGAATTGAGATGATGATTAGGCCAACTAGGTTTCCTCTGGAATTGAGATGATGATTGGGCCTACTAGGTTTCCTCTGAGATTGAGATGATGATTGGGCCTACTAGGTTTCCTCTGGAATTGAGATGATGATTAGGCCTACTAGGTTTCCTCTGGAATTGAGATGATGATTAGGCCTACTAGGTTTCCTCTGAGATTGAGATGATGATTGGGCCTACTAGGTTTCCTCTGAGATTGAGATGATGATTGGGCCTACTAGGTTTCCTCTGGAATTGAGATGATGATTAGGCCTACTAGGTTTCCTCTGGAATTGAGATGATGATTAGGCCAACTAGGTTTCCTCTGGAATTGAGATGATGATTGGGCCTACTAGGTTTCCTCTGGAATTGAGATGATGATTAGGCCTACTAGGTTTCCTCTGAGATTGAGATGATGATTGGGCCTACTGGGTTTCCTCTGGAATTGAGATGATGATTAGGCCTACTAGGTTTCCTCTGGAATTGAGATGATGATTAGGCCTACTAGGTTTCCTCTGAGATTGAGATGATATTTGGGCCTACCAGGTTTTCTCTGAGATTGAGATGATGATTGGGCCTACTAGGTTTCCTCTGAGATTGAGATGATGATTGGGCCTACTAGGTTTCCTCTGGAATTGAGATGATGATTAGGCCTACTAGGTTTCCTCTGGAATTGAGATGATGATTAGGCCTACTAGGTTTCCTCTGAGATTGAGATGATGATTGGGCCTACTAGGTTTCCTCTGAGATTGAGATGATGATTAGGCCTACTAGGTTTCCTCTGGAATTGAGATGATGATTAGGCCTACTAGGTTTCCTCTGAGATTGAGATGATGATTGGGCCTACTAGGTTTCCTCTGAGATTGAGATGATGATTGGGCCTACTAGGTTTCCTCTGGAATCGAAATGATGATTAGGCCTACTAGGTTTCCTCTGAGATTGAGATGATGATTGGGCCTACTAGGTTTCCTCTGGAATTGAGATGATGATTAGGCCTACTAGGTTTCCTCTGGAATTGAGATGATGATTAGGCCTACTAGGTTTCCTCTGAGATTGAGATGATGATTGGGCCTACTAGGTTTCCTCTGAGATTGAGATGATGATTGGGCCTACTAGGTTTCCTCTGAGATTGAGATGATGATTGGGCCTACTAGGTTTCCTCTGGAATTGAGATGATGATTAGGCCAACTAGGTTTCCTCTGGAATTGAGATGATGATTGGGCCTACTAGGTTTCCTCTGGAATTGAGATGATGATTAGGCCTACTAGGTTTCCTCTGAGATTGAGATGATGATTAGGCCTACTAGGTTTCCTCTGAGATTGAGATGATGATTGGGCCTACTAGGTTTCCTCTGGAATTGAGATGATGATTAGGCCAACTAGGTTCCCTCTGGAATTAAGATGATGATTGGGCCTACTAGGTTTCCTCTGAGATTGAGATGATGATTGGGCCTACTAGGTTTCCTCTGGAATTGAGATGATGATTAGGCCTACTAGGTTTCCTCTGGAATTGAGATGATGATTAGGCCTACTAGGTTTCCTCTGAGATTGAGATGATGATTGGGCCTACTAGGTTTCCTCTGAGATTGAGATGATGATTGGGCCTACTAGGTTTCCTCTGGAATTGAGATGATGATTAGGCCAACTAGGTTTCCTCTGGAATTGAGATGATGATTGGGCCTACTAGGTTTCCTCTGAGATTGAGATGATGATTGGGCCTACTAGGTTTCCTCTGGAATTGAGATGATGATTAGGCCTACTAGGTTTCCTCTGGAATTGAGATGATGATTGGGCCTACTAGGTTTCCTCTGGAGTTGAGATGATGATTGAGCCTACTAGGTTTCCTCTGGAATTGAGATGATGATTGGGCCTACTAGGTTTCCTCTGGAATTGAGATGATGATTAGGCCTACTAGGTTTCCTCTGAGATTGAGATGATGATTGGGCCTACTAGGTTTCCTCTGAGATTGAGATGATGATTGGGCCTACTAGGTTTCCTCTGGAATTGAGATGATGATTGGGCCTACTAGGTTTCCTCTGGAATTGAGATGATGATTGGGCCTACTAGGTTTCCTCTGGAGTTGAGATGATGATTGAGCCTACTAGGTTTCCTCTGGAATTGAGATGATGATCGGGCCTACTAGGTTTCCTCTGGAATTGGAATGATGAGTAGGCCTACTAGGTTTCCTCTTGAATTGAGATGATGATTAGACCTACTTGGATTCCTCTGGAGTTGAGATGATGATTGAGCCTACTAGGTTACCTCAGAGATTGAGATGATGATTAGGCCAACTAGGTTTCCTCTGGAATTGAGATGATGATTAGACCTACTTGGATTCCTCTGGAATTGAGATGATGATTAGACCTACTTGGATTCCTCTGGAATTGAGATGATGATTAGGCCCACAAGGTTTCCTCTGGAGTTGAGATGATGATTGAGCCTACTAGGTTTCCTCTGGAATTGAGATGATGATTGGGCCTACTAGGTTTCCTCTGGAATTGAGATGATGATTAGGCCTACTAGGTTTCCTCTGAGATTGAGATGATGATTGGGCCTACTAGGTTTCCTCTGAGATTGAGATGATGATTGGGCCTACTAGGTTTCCTCTGGAATTGAGATGATGATTAGGCCTACTAGGTTTCCTCTGGAATTGAGATGATGATTGGGCCTACTAGGTTTCCTCTGGAGTTGAGATGATGATTGAGCCTACTAGGTTTCCTCTGGAATTGAGATGATGATCGGGCCTACTAGGTTTCCTCTGGAATTGGAATGATGAGTAGGCCTACTAGGTTTCCTCTGGATATGAGATGATGATTAGGCCTACTAGGTTTCCTCTGAGATTGAGATGATGATTAGGCCAACTAGGTTTCCTCTGGAATTGAGATGATGATTAGACCTACTTGGATTCCTCTGGAATTGAGATGATGATTAGACCTACTTGGATTCCTCTGGAATTGAGATGATGATTAGGCCCACAAGGTTTCCTCTGGAGTTGAGATGATGATTAGGCCTACTAGGTTTCCTCTGGGATTGAGATGATGATTAGGCCTACTAGGTTTCCTCTGAGATTGAGATGATGATTAGGCCAACTGGGTTTCCTCTGGAATTGAGATGATGATTAGACCTACTTGGATTCCTCTGGAATTGAGATGATGATTAGACCTACTTGGATTCCTCTGGAATTGAGATGATGATTGGGCCCACAAGGTTTCCTCTGGAGTTGAGATGATGAGTAGGCCTACTAGGTTTCCTCTGGGATTGAGATGATGATTAGGCCTACCAGGTTTCCTCTGAGATTGAGATGAGGATTAGGCTAACTAGGTTTCCTCTGGAATTGAGATGATGATTAGACCTACTTGGATTCCTCTGGAATTGAGATGATGATTAGACCTACTTGGATTCCTCTGGAATTGAGATGATGATTAGGCCCACAAGGTTTCCTCTGGAGTTGAGATGATGATTAGGCCTACTAGGTTTCCTCTGAGATTGAGATGATGATTAGGCCAACTAGGTTTCCTCTGGAATTGAGATGATGATTGGGCCTACTAGGTTTCCTCTGGAATTGAGATGATGATTAGGCCTACTAGGTTTCCTCTGGAATTGAGATGATGATTGGGCCTACTAGGTTTCCTCTGGAGTTGAGATGATGATTGAGCCTACTAGGTTTCCTCTGGAATTGAGATGATGATTGGGCCTACTAGGTTTCCTCTGGAATTGGAATGATGAGTAGGCCTACTAGGTTTCCTCTGGATATGAGATGATGATTAGGCCCACTAGGTTTCCTCTGGAATTGAGATGATGATCAGGCCTACTTGGTTTCCTCTGGAATTGAGATGATGATCAGGCCTACTTGGTTTCCTCTGGAATTGAGATGATGATCAGGCCCACTAGGTTTCCTCTGGATATGAGATGATGATTAGGCCCACTAGGTTTCCTCTGGAATTGAGATGATGATCAGGCCTACTTGGTTTCCTCTGGAATTGGGATGACGAGTAGGCCTACTAGGTTTCCTCTGGAATTGAGATGATGATCAGGCCTACTTGGTTCCCTCTGGAATTGGGATGATGATTGGGCCTACTAGGTTTCCTCTGGAATTGGGATGATGAGTAGGCCTACTAGGTTTCCTCTGGAATTGAGATGATGATTGGGCCTACTAGGTTTCCTCTGGAATTGAGATGATGATTAGGCCTACTAGGTTTCCTCTGGGATTGAGATGATGATTAGGCCTACTAGGTTTCCTCTTGGATTGAGATGATGATCAGGCCTACTTGGTTTCCTCTGGAATTGGGATGATGATTAGGCCTACTAGGTTTCCTCTTGGATTGAGATGATGATCAGGCCTACTTGGTTTCCCCTGGAATTGGGATGATGAGTAGGCCTACTAGGTTTCCTCTGGATATGAGATGATGATTAGGCCCACTAGGTTTCCTCTGGAATTGAGATGATGATCAGGCCTACTAGGTTTCCTCTGGAATTGAGATGATGATTGGGCCTACTAGGTTTCCTCTTGGATTGAGATGATGATTGGGCCTACTAGGTTTCCTCTTGGATTGAGATGATGAGTAGGCCTACTAGGTTTCCTCTGGAATTGAGATGATGATCAGGCCTACTTGGTTCCCTCTGGAATTGGGATGATGAGTAGGCCTACTAGTTTTCCTCTGGAATTGAGATGATGATTGGGCCTACTAGGTTTCCTCTGGAATTGAGATGATGATTAGGCCTACTAGGTTTCCTCTGGAATTGGGATGATGATTGGGCCTACTAGGTTTCCTCTGAAATAGAGATGATGATTAGGCCTACTAGGTTTCCTCTGAAATAGAGATGATGATCAGGCCCACTAGGTTTCCTCTGGAATTGAGATGATGAGTAGGCCTACTAGGTTTCCTCTGGAATTGAGATGATGAGTAGGCCTACTAGGTTTCCTCTGAGATTGAGATTATGATTAGGCCCACTAGGTTTCCTCTGGAATTGAGATGATGAGTAGGCCTACTAGGTTTCCTCTGAGATTGAGATGATGATAAGGCCTACTGGGTTTCCTCTGGAATTGAGATGATGAGTAGGCCTACTAGGTTTCCTCTGAGATTGAGATGATGATTAGGCCTACTAGGTTTCCTCTGAGATTGAGATGATGATTAGGCCTGCTAGGTTTCCTCTGAGATTGAGATGATGATTAGGCCTGCTAGGTTTCCTCTGAGATTGAGATGATGATTAGGCCTACTGGGTTTCCTCTGAGATTGAGATGATGATTAGGCCTACTGGGTTTCCTCTGAGATTGAGATGATGATTAGGCCTGCTAGGTTTCCTCTGAGATTGAGATGATGAGTAGGCCTACTAGGTTTCCTCTGGAATTGAGATGATGAGTAGGCCTACTAGGTTTCCTCTGAGATTGAGATGATGATTAGGCCTACTAGGTTTCCTCTGAGATTGAGATGATGATTAGGCCTACTGAGCTTCCTCTGGAATTGAGATGATGAGTAGGCCTACTAGGTTTTCTCTGAGATTGAGATGATGATTAGGCCTGCTAGGTTTCCTCTGAGATTGAGATGATGAGTAGGCCTACTAGGTTTCCTCTGGAATTGAGATGATGAGTAGGCCTACTAGGTTTCCTCTGAGATTGAGATGATGAGTAGGCCTACTAGGTTTCCTCTGGAATTGAGATGATGAGTAGGCCTACTAGGTTTCCTCTGAGATTGAGATGATGATTAGGCCTACTGGGTTTCCTCTGGAATTGAGATGATGAGTAGGCCTACTAGGTTTCCTCTGAGATTGAGATGATGAGTAGGCCTACTAGGTTTCCTCTGAGATTGAGATGATGATTAGGCCTACTAGGTTTCCTCTGAGATTGAGATGATGAGTAGGCCTACTAGGTTTCCTCTGGAATTGAGATGATGAGTAGGCCTACTAGGTTTCCTCTGGAATTGAGATGATGATTAGGCCTACTAGGTTTCCTCTGGAATTGAGATGATGATTGGGCCTACTAGGTTTCCTCTGGTATTGAGATGATGATTGGGCCTACTAGGTTTCCTCTGGAATTGAGATGATGATTAGGCCTACTAGGTTTCCTCTGGAATTGAGATGATGATTAGGCCTACTAGGTTTCCTCTGAGATTGAGATGATGATTAGGCCTACTAGGTTTCCTCTGGTATTGAGATGATGATTGGGCCTACTAGGTTTCCTCTGGTATTGAGATGATGATTGGGCCTACTAGGTTGCCTCTGAGATTGAGATGATGATTGGGCCTACTGGGTTTCCTCTGAGATTGAGATGATGATTAGGCCTACTAGGTTTCCTCTGAGATTGAGATGATGATTGGGCCTACTGGGTTTCCTCTGAGATTGAGATGATGATTAGGCCTACTAGGTTTCCTCTGAGATTGAGATGATGATTAGGCCAACTAGGTTTCCACTGGAATTGGGATATGATTGGGCCTACTGGGTTTCCTCTGAGATTGAGATGATGATTAGGCCTGCTAGGTTTCCTCTGAGATTGAGATGATGAGTAGGCCTACTAGGTTTCCTCTGGAATTGAGATGATGAGTAGGCCTACTAGGTTTCCTCTGAGATTGAGATGATGATTAGGCCTACTGGGTTTCCTCTGGAATTGAGATGATGAGTAGGCCTACTAGGTTTCCTCTGAGATTGAGATGATGATCAGGCCTACTAGGTTTCCTCTGAGATTGAGATGATGATTAGGCCTACTAGGTTTCCTCTGAGATTGAGATGATGAGTAGGCCTACTAGGTTTCCTCTGGAATTGAGATGATGAGTAGGCCTACTAGGTTTCCTCTGGAATTGAGATGATGATTAGGCCTACTAGGTTTCCTCTGGAATTGAGATGATGATTGGGCCTACTAGGTTTCCTCTGGTATTGAGATGATGATTGGGCCTACTAGGTTTCCTCTGGAATTGAGATGATGATTAGGCCTACTAGGTTTCCTCTGGAATTGAGATGATGATTAGGCCTACTAGGTTTCCTCTGAGATTGAGATGATGATTAGGCCTACTAGGTTTCCTCTGGTATTGAGATGATGATTGGGCCTACTAGGTTTCCTCTGGTATTGAGATGATGATTGGGCCTACTAGGTTGCCTCTGAGATTGAGATGATGATTGGGCCTACTGGGTTTCCTCTGAGATTGAGATGATGATTAGGCCTACTAGGTTTCCTCTGAGATTGAGATGATGATTGGGCCTACTGGGTTTCCTCTGAGATTGAGATGATTAGGCCTACTAGGTTTCCTCTGAGATTGAGATGATGATTAGGCCTACTAGGTTTCCACTGGAATTGGGATATGATTAGGCCTACTGGGTTTCCTCTGAGATTGAGATGATGATTGGGCCTACTAGGTTTCCTCTGAGATTGAGATGATGATTGGGCCTACTAGGTTTCCACTGGAATTGGGAAAATGATTAGGCCTACTAGGTTTCCTCTTGAATTGAGATGATGATTGGGCCCACTAGGTTTCCTCTGGTATTGAGATGGTGATTAGGCCTACTAGGTTTCCTCTGGTATTGAGATGATGATTGGGCCTACTAGGTTTCCTCTTGAATTGAGATGATGATTAGGCCTACTAGGTTTCCTCTTGAATTGAGATGATGATTGGGCCTACTAGGTTTCCTCTGAGATTGAGATGATGATTATGCCTACTAGGTTTCCTCTGAGATTGAGATGATGATTAGGCCTACTAGGTTTCCACTGGAATTGGGAAATGATTAGGCCTACTGGGTTTCCTCTGAGATTGAGATGATGATTGGGCCTACTATGTTTCCTCTGAGATTGAGATGATGATTGGGCCTACTAGGTTTCCTCTGAGATTGAGATGATGATTAGGCCTACTAGGTTTCCACTGGAATTGGGAAAATGATTAGGCCTACTAGGTTTCCTCTTGAATTGAGATGATGATTGGGCCTACTAGGTTTCCTCTGAGATTGAGATGATGATTAGGCCTACTAGGTTTCCACTGGAATTGGGAAAATGATTAGGCCTACTAGGTTTCCTCTTGAATTGAGATGATGATTGGGCCTACTAGGTTTCCTCTGGAATTGGGATGATGATTGGGCCTACTAGGTTTCCTCTGGAATTGGTATGATGATTGGGCCTACTAGGTTTCCTCTGGTATTGAGATGGTGATTAGGCCTACTAGGTTTCCTCTGAGATTGAGATGATGATTGGGCCTACTAGGTTTCCACTGGAATTGGGAAAATGATTAGGCCTACTAGGTTTCTTCTTGAATTGAGATGATGATTGGGCCTACCAGGTTTCCTCTGGAATTGGGATGATGATTGGGCCTACTAGGTTTCCTCTGGAATTGAGATGATGATTGGGCCTACTAGGTTTCCTCTGGTATTGAGATGGTGATTAGGCCTACTAGGTTTCCTCTGAGATTGAGATGATGATTAGGCCTACTAGGTTTCCTCTGAGATTGAGATGATGATTAGGCCTACTAGGTTTCCACTGGAATTGGGAAAATGATTAGGCCTACTAGGTTTCCTCTTGAATTGAGATGATGATTGGGCCTAATAGGTTTCCTCTGGTATTGAGATGATGATTGGGCCTACTAGGTTTCCTCTGGTATTGAGATGATGATTGGGCCTACTAGGTTTCCTCTGGTATTGAGATGATGATTGGGCCTACTAGGTTTCCTCTGGTATTGAGATGGTGATTAGGCCTACTAGGTTTCCTCTGAGATTGAGATGATGATTAGGCCTACTAGGTTCCCACTGGAATTGGGGAAATGATTAGGCCTACTGGGTTTCCTCTGAGATTGAGATGATGATTGGGCCTACTAGGTTTCCTCTGAGATTGAGATGATGATTAGGCCTACTAGGTTTCCACTGGAATTGGGGAAATGATTAGGCCTACTGGGTTTCCTCTGAGATTGAGATGATGATTGGGCCTACTAGGTTTCCTCTGAGATTGAGATGATGATTAGGCCTACTGGGTTTCCTCTGAGATTGAGATGATGATTAGGCCTACTAGGTTTCCTCTGAGATTGAGATGATGATTAGACCTACTAGGTTTCCACTGGAATTGGGAAAATGATTAGGCCAACTAGGTTTCCTCTTGAATTGAGATGATGATTGGGCCTACTAGGTTTCCTCTGGTATTGAGATGATGATTAGGCCTACTAGGTTTCCTCTTGAATTGAGATGATGATTAGGCCTACTAGGTTTCCTCTGGAATTGAGATGGTGATTAGGCCTACTAGGTTTCCTCTGAGATTGAGATGATGATTAGGCCTACTAGGTTTCCTCTGAGATTGAGATGATGATTAGGCCTACTAGGTTTCCACTGGAATTGGGAAAATGATTGGGCCTACTAGGTTTCCTCTTGAATTGAGATGATGATTGGGCCTACTAGGTTTCCTCTGGTATTCAGATGATGATTGGGCCTACTAGGTTTCCTCTGGTATTGAGATGATGATTGGGCCTACTAGGTTTCCTCTTGTATTGAGATGATGATTGGGCCTACTAGGTTTCCTCTGGAATTGAGATGGTGATTAGGCCTACTAGGTTTCCTCTGAGATTGAGATGATGATTAGGCCTACTAGGTTTCCACTGGAATTGGGGAAATGATTAGGCCTACTGGGTTTCCTCTGAGATTGAGATGATGATTGGGCCTACTAGGTTTCCTCTGAGATTGAGATGATGATTAGGCCTACTAGGTTTCCACTGGAATTGGGGAAATGATTAGGCCTACTGGGTTTCCTCTGAGATTGAGATGATGATTGGGCCTACTAGGTTTCCTCTGAGATTGAGATGATGATTAGGCCTACTAGGTTTCCTCCGGTATTGAGATGATGATTAGGCCTACTAGGTTTCCTCTGAGATTGAGATGGTGATTAGGCCTACTAGGTTTCCACTGGAATTGGGGAAATGATTAGGCCTACTGGGTTTCCTCTGAGATTGAGATGATGATTAGGCCTACTAGGTTTCCTCTGAGATTGAGATGGTGATTAGGCCTACTAGGTTTCCACTGGAATTGGGGAAATGATTAGGCCTACTGGGTTTCCTCTGAGATTGAGATGATGATTGGGCCTACTAGGTTTCCTCTGGAATTGGGGAAATGATTAGGCCTACTGGGTTTCCTCTGAGATTGAGATGATGATTGGGCCTACTAGGTTTCCTCTGAGATTGAGATGATGATTAGGCCTACTAGGTTTCCTCTGAGATTGAGATGATGATTAGGCTTACTGGGTTTCCTCTGAGATTGAGATGATGATTAGGCCTACAAGGTTTCCTCTGAGATTGAGATGATGATAAGGCCTACTAGGTTTCCACTGGAATTGGGGAAATGATTAGGCCTACTGGGTTTCCTCTGAGATTGAGATGATGATTGGGCCTACTAGGTTTCCTCTGGTATTGAGATGATGATTAGGCCTACTAGGTTTCCTCTGAGATTGAGATGGTGATTAGGCCTACTAGGTTTCCACTGGAATTGGGGAAATGATTAGGCCTACTAGGTTTCCTCTGAGATTGAGATGATGATTGGGCCTACTAGGTTTCCTCCGAGATTGAGATGGTGATTAGGCCTACTAGGTTTCCACTGGAATTGGGGAAATGATTAGGCCTACTGGGTTTCCTCTGAGATTGAGATGATGATTGGGCCTACTAGGTTTCCTCTGAGATTGAGATGATGATTAGGCCTACTAGGTTTCCTCTGAGATTGAGATGATGATTAGGCCTACTGGGTTTCCTCTGAGATTGAGATGATGATTAGGCCTACTAGGTTTCCTCTGAGATTGAGATGATGATTAGGCCTACTAGGTTTCCACTGGAATTGGGGAAATGATTAGGCCTACTGGGTTTCCTCTGAGATTGAGATGATGATTGGGCCTACTAGGTTTCCTCTGGTATTGAGATGGTGATTGGGCCTACTAGGTTTCCTCTGGAATTGAGATGATGATTAGGCCTACTAGGTTTCCTCTGGTATTGAGATGATGATAGGGCCTACTAGGTTTCCTCTTGAATTGAGATGATGATTAGGCCTACTAGGTTTCCTCTGGAATTGAGATGATGATCAGGCCTACTAGGTTTCCTCTGGAATTGAGATGATGATTAGGCCTACTAGGTTTCCTCTGGTATTGAGATGATGATTGGGCCTACTAGGTTTCCTCTTGAATTGAGATGATGATTAGGCCTACTAGGTTTCCTCTGAGATTGAGATGATGATCAGGCCTACTAGGTTTCCTCTGAGATTAAGATGATGATTAGGCCTACTAGGTTTCCTCTGGAATTGAGATGGTGATTAGGCCTACTAGGTTTCCTCTGGAATTGAGATGATGATTAGGCCTACTAGGTTTCCTCTGGTATTGAGATGGTGATTGGGCCTACTAGGTTTCCTCTGGAATTGAGATGATGATTAGGCCTACTAGGTTTCCTCTGGTATTGAGATGATGATTGGGCCTACTAGGTTTCCTCTTGAATTGAGATGATGATTAGGCCTACTAGGTTTCCTCTGAGATTGAGATGATGATCAGGCCTACTAGGTTTCCTCTGAGATTAAGATGATGATTAGGCCTACTAGGTTTCCTCTGGAATTGAGATGGTGATTAGGCCTACTAGGTTTCCTCTGAGATTGAGATGATGATTAGGCCTACTAGGTTTCCTCTGAGATTGAGATGATGATTAGGCCTACTAGGTTTCCTCTGGAATTGAGATGGTGATTAGGCCTACTAGGTTTCCTCTTGAATTGAGATGATGATCAGGCCTACTAGGTCCCCTCTGAGATTGAGATGATGATTAGGCCTACTAGGTTTCCTCTGGTATTGAGATGGTGATTGGGCCTACTAGGTTTCCTCTGGAATTGAGATGATGATTAGGCCTACTAGGTTTCCTCTGGTATTGAGATGATGATTGGGCCTACTAGGTTTCCTCTTGAATTGAGATGATGATTAGGCCTACTAGGTTTCCTCTGAGATTGAGATGATGATCAGGCCTACTAGGTTTCCTCTGAGATTAAGATGATGATTAGGCCTACTAGGTTTCCTCTGGAATTGAGATGGTGATTAGGCCTACTAGGTTTCCTCTGGAATTGAGATGATGATTAGGCCTACTAGGTTTCCTCTGGTATTGAGATGGTGATTGGGCCTACTAGGTTTCCTCTGGAATTGAGATGATGATTAGGCCTACTAGGTTTCCTCTGGTATTGAGATGATGATTGGGCCTACTAGGTTTCCTCTTGAATTGAGATGATGATTAGGCCTACTAGGTTTCCTCTGAGATTGAGATGATGATCAGGCCTACTAGGTTTCCTCTGAGATTGAGATGATGATTGGGCCTACTAGGTTTCCTCTGGAATTGAGATGATGATTAGGCCAACTAGGTTTCCTCTGGAATTGAGATGATGATTGGGCCTACTAGGTTTCCTCTGAGATTGAGATGATGATCAGGCCTACTTGGTTTCCTCTTGAATTGAGATGATGATCAGGCCTACTAGTTTTCCTCTTGAATTGAGATGATGATCAGGCCTACTAGGTTTCCTCTTGAATTGAGATGATGATCAGGCCTACTTGGTTTCCTCTTGAATTGAGATGATGATCAGGCCTACTAGGTTTCCTCTTGAATTGAGATGATGATTAGGCCTACTAGGTTTCCTCTTGAATTGAGATGATGATTAGGCCTACTAGGTTTCCTCTGGAATTGAGATGATGATTAGGCCTACTAGGTTTCCTCTGAGATTGAGATGATGATTAGGCCTACTAGGTTTCCTCTGAGATTGAGATGATGATTGGGCCTACTAGGTTTCCTCTGGAATTGAGATGATGATTAGGCCAACTAGGTTTCCTCTGGAATTGAGATGATGATTGGGCCTACTAGGTTTCCTCTGAGATTGAGATGATGATTGGGCCTACTAGGTTTCCTCTGGAATTGAGATGATGATTAGGCCTACTAGGTTTCCTCTGAGATTGAGATGATGATTAGGCCTACTAGGTTTCCTCTTGAATTGAGATGATGATTAGGCCTACTAGGTTTCCTCTTGAATTGAGATGATGATCAGGCCTACTTGGTTTCCTCTTGAATTGAGATGATGATCAGGCCTACTAGTTTTCCTCTTGAATTGAGATGATGATCAGGCCTACTAGGTTTCCTCTTGAATTGAGATGATGATCAGGCCTACTTGGTTTCCTCTTGAATTGAGATGATGATCAGGCCTACTAGGTTTCCTCTTGAATTGAGATGATGATTAGGCCTACTAGGTTTCCTCTTGAATCGAGATGATGATTAGGCCTACTAGGTTTCCTCTGGAATTGAGATGATGATTAGGCCTACTAGGTTTCCTCTGAGATTGAGATGATGATTAGGCCTACTAGGTTCCCTCTGAGATTGAGATGATGATTGGGCCTACTAGGTTTCCTCTGGAATTGAGATGATGATTAGGCCAACTAGGTTTCCTCTGGAATTGAGATGATGATTGGGCCTACTAGGTTTCCTCTGAGATTGAGATGATGATTGGGCCTACTAGGTTTCCTCTGGAATTGAGATGATGATTAGGCCTACTAGGTTTCCTCTGGAATTGAGATGATGATTAGGCCTACTAGGTTTCCTCTGAGATTGAGATGATGATTGGGCCTACTAGGTTTCCTCTGAGATTGAGATGATGATTGGGCCTACTAGGTTTCCTCTGGAATTGAGATGATGATTAGGCCTACTAGGTTTCCTCTGGAATTGAGATGATGATTAGGCCAACTAGGTTTCCTCTGGAATTGAGATGATGATTGGGCCTACTAGGTTTCCTCTGGAATTGAGATGATGATTAGGCCTACTAGGTTTCCTCTGAGATTGAGATGATGATTGGGCCTACTGGGTTTCCTCTGGAATTGAGATGATGATTAGGCCTACTAGGTTTCCTCTGGAATTGAGATGATGATTAGGCCTACTAGGTTTCCTCTGAGATTGAGATGATATTTGGGCCTACCAGGTTTTCTCTGAGATTGAGATGATGATTGGGCCTACTAGGTTTCCTCTGAGATTGAGATGATGATTGGGCCTACTAGGTTTCCTCTGGAATTGAGATGATGATTAGGCCTACTAGGTTTCCTCTGGAATTGAGATGATGATTAGGCCTACTAGGTTTCCTCTGAGATTGAGATGATGATTGGGCCTACTAGGTTTCCTCTGAGATTGAGATGATGATTGGGCCTACTAGGTTTCCTCTGAGATTGAGATGATGATTGGGCCTACTAGGTTTCCTCTGGAATCGAAATGATGATTAGGCCTACTAGGTTTCCTCTGAGATTGAGATGATGATTGGGCCTACTAGGTTTCCTCTGGAATTGAGATGATGATTAGGCCTACTAGGTTTCCTCTGGAATTGAGATGATGATTAGGCCTACTAGGTTTCCTCTGAGATTGAGATGATGATTGGGCCTACTAGGTTTCCTCTGAGATTGAGATGATGATTGGGCCTACTAGGTTTCCTCTGAGATTGAGATGATGATTGGGCCTACTAGGTTTCCTCTGGAATTGAGATGATGATTAGGCCAACTAGGTTTCCTCTGGAATTGAGATGATGATTGGGCCTACTAGGTTTCCTCTGGAATTGAGATGATGATTAGGCCTACTAGGTTTCCTCTGAGATTGAGATGATGATTAGGCCTACTAGGTTTCCTCTGAGATTGAGATGATGATTGGGCCTACTAGGTTTCCTCTGGAATTGAGATGATGATTAGGCCAACTAGGTTCCCTCTGGAATTAAGATGATGATTGGGCCTACTAGGTTTCCTCTGAGATTGAGATGATGATTGGGCCTACTAGGTTTCCTCTGGAATTGAGATGATGATTGGGCCTACTAGGTTTCCTCTGGAGTTGAGATGATGATTGAGCCTACTAGGTTTCCTCTGGAATTGAGATGATGATCGGGCCTACTAGGTTTCCTCTGGAATTGGAATGATGAGTAGGCCTACTAGGTTTCCTCTTGAATTGAGATGATGATTAGACCTACTTGGATTCCTCTGGAGTTGAGATGATGATTGAGCCTACTAGGTTTCCTCAGAGATTGAGATGATGATTAGGCCAACTAGGTTTCCTCTGGAATTGAGATGATGATTAGACCTACTTGGATTCCTCTGGAATTGAGATGATGATTAGACCTACTTGGATTCCTCTGGAATTGAGATGATGATTAGGCCCACAAGGTTTCCTCTGGAGTTGAGATGATGATTGAGCCTACTAGGTTTCCTCTGGAATTGAGATGATGATTGGGCCTACTAGGTTTCCTCTGGAATTGAGATGATGATTAGGCCTACTAGGTTTCCTCTGAGATTGAGATGATGATTGGGCCTACTAGGTTTCCTCTGAGATTGAGATGATGATTGGGCCTACTAGGTTTCCTCTGGAATTGAGATGATGATTAGGCCTACTAGGTTTCCTCTGGAATTGAGATGATGATTGGGCCTACTAGGTTTCCTCTGGAGTTGAGATGATGATTGAGCCTACTAGGTTTCCTCTGGAATTGAGATGATGATCGGGCCTACTAGGTTTCCTCTGGAATTGGAATGATGAGTAGGCCTACTAGGTTTCCTCTGGATATGAGATGATGATTAGGCCTACTAGGTTTCCTCTGAGATTGAGATGATGATTAGGCCAACTAGGTTTCCTCTGGAATTGAGATGATGATTAGACCTACTTGGATTCCTCTGGAATTGAGATGATGATTAGACCTACTTGGATTCCTCTGGAATTGAGATGATGATTAGGCCCACAAGGTTTCCTCTGGAGTTGAGATGATGATTAGGCCTACTAGGTTTCCTCTGGGATTGAGATGATGATTAGGCCTACTAGGTTTCCTCTGAGATTGAGATGATGATTAGGCCAACTGGGTTTCCTCTGGAATTGAGATGATGATTAGACCTACTTGGATTCCTCTGGAATTGAGATGATGATTAGACCTACTTGGATTCCTCTGGAATTGAGATGATGATTGGGCCCACAAGGTTTCCTCTGGAGTTGAGATGATGAGTAGGCCTACTAGGTTTCCTCTGGGATTGAGATGATGATTAGGCCTACCAGGTTTCCTCTGAGATTGAGATGATGATTAGGCTAACTAGGTTTCCTCTGGAATTGAGATGATGATTAGACCTACTTGGATTCCTCTGGAATTGAGATGATGATTAGACCTACTTGGATTCCTCTGGAATTGAGATGATGATTAGGCCCACAAGGTTTCCTCTGGAGTTGAGATGATGATTAGGCCTACTAGGTTTCCTCTGAGATTGAGATGATGATTAGGCCAACTAGGTTTCCTCTGGAATTGAGATGATGATTGGGCCTACTAGGTTTCCTCTGGAATTGAGATGATGATTAGGCCTACTAGGTTTCCTCTGGAATTGAGATGATGATTGGGCCTACTAGGTTTCCTCTGGAGTTGAGATGATGATTGAGCCTACTAGGTTTCCTCTGGAATTGAGATGATGATTGGGCCTACTAGGTTTCCTCTGGAATTGGAATGATGAGTAGGCCTACTAGGTTTCCTCTGGATATGAGATGATGATTAGGCCCACTAGGTTTCCTCTGGAATTGAGATGATGATCAGGCCTACTTGGTTTCCTCTGGAATTGAGATGATGATCAGGCCTACTTGGTTTCCTCTGGAATTGAGATGATGATCAGGCCCACTAGGTTTCCTCTGGATATGAGATGATGATTAGGCCCACTAGGTTTCCTCTGGAATTGAGATGATGATCAGGCCTACTTGGTTTCCTCTGGAATTGGGATGACGAGTAGGCCTACTAGGTTTCCTCTGGAATTGAGATGATGATCAGGCCTACTTGGTTCCCTCTGGAATTGGGATGATGATTGGGCCTACTAGGTTTCCTCTGGAATTGGGATGATGAGTAGGCCTACTAGGTTTCCTCTGGAATTGAGATGATGATTGGGCCTACTAGGTTTCCTCTGGAATTGAGATGATGATTAGGCCTACTAGGTTTCCTCTGGGATTGAGATGATGATTAGGCCTACTAGGTTTCCTCTTGGATTGAGATGAT
Organism: Brachyptera risi; assembly: GCA_964007535.1. Classification (NCBI taxonomy): domain Eukaryota; kingdom Metazoa; phylum Arthropoda; class Insecta; order Plecoptera; family Taeniopterygidae; genus Brachyptera; species Brachyptera risi. The sequence goes on along the minus strand of OZ023330.1, from coordinate 46,703,155 downwards.
GATCAGGCCTACTTGGTTTCCTCTGGAATTGGGATGATGATTAGGCCTACTAGGTTTCCTCTTGGATTGAGATGATGATCAGGCCTACTTGGTTTCCCCTGGAATTGGGATGATGAGTAGGCCTACTAGGTTTCCTCTGGATATGAGATGATGATTAGGCCCACTAGGTTTCCTCTGGAATTGAGATGATGATCAGGCCTACTAGGTTTCCTCTGGAATTGAGATGATGATTGGGCCTACTAGGTTTCCTCTTGGATTGAAATGATGATTGGGCCTACTAGGTTTCCTCTTGGATTGAGATGATGAGTAGGCCTACTAGGTTTCCTCTGGAATTGAGATGATGATCAGGCCTACTTGGTTCCCTCTGGAATTGGGATGATGAGTAGGCCTACTAGTTTTCCTCTGGAATTGAGATGATGATTGGGCCTACTAGGTTTCCTCTGGAATTGAGATGATGATTAGGCCTACTAGGTTTCCTCTGGAATTGGGATGATGATTGGGCCTACTAGGTTTCCTCTGAAATAGAGATGATGATTAGGCCTACTAGGTTTCCTCTGAAATAGAGATGATGATCAGGCCCACTAGGTTTCCTCTGGAATTGAGATGATGAGTAGGCCTACTAGGTTTCCTCTGGAATTGAGATGATGAGTAGGCCTACTAGGTTTCCTCTGAGATTGAGATTATGATTAGGCCCACTAGGTTTCCTCTGGAATTGAGATGATGAGTAGGCCTACTAGGTTTCCTCTGAGATTGAGATGATGATAAGGCCTACTGGGTTTCCTCTGGAATTGAGATGATGAGTAGGCCTACTAGGTTTCCTCTGAGATTGAGATGATGATTAGGCCTACTAGGTTTCCTCTGAGATTGAGATGATGATTAGGCCTGCTAGGTTTCCTCTGAGATTGAGATGATGATTAGGCCTGCTAGGTTTCCTCTGAGATTGAGATGATGATTAGGCCTACTGGGTTTCCTCTGAGATTGAGATGATGATTAGGCCTACTGGGTTTCCTCTGAGATTGAGATGATGATTAGGCCTGCTAGGTTTCCTCTGAGATTGAGATGATGAGTAGGCCTACTAGGTTTCCTCTGGAATTGAGATGATGAGTAGGCCTACTAGGTTTCCTCTGAGATTGAGATGATGATTAGGCCTACTAGGTTTCCTCTGAGATTGAGATGATGATTAGGCCTACTGAGCTTCCTCTGGAATTGAGATGATGAGTAGGCCTACTAGGTTTTCTCTGAGATTGAGATGATGATTAGGCCTGCTAGGTTTCCTCTGAGATTGAGATGATGAGTAGGCCTACTAGGTTTCCTCTGGAATTGAGATGATGAGTAGGCCTACTAGGTTTCCTCTGAGATTGAGATGATGAGTAGGCCTACTAGGTTTCCTCTGGAATTGAGATGATGAGTAGGCCTACTAGGTTTCCTCTGAGATTGAGATGATGATTAGGCCTACTGGGTTTCCTCTGGAATTGAGATGATGAGTAGGCCTACTAGGTTTCCTCTGAGATTGAGATGATGAGTAGGCCTACTAGGTTTCCTCTGAGATTGAGATGATGATTAGGCCTACTAGGTTTCCTCTGAGATTGAGATGATGAGTAGGCCTACTAGGTTTCCTCTGGAATTGAGATGATGAGTAGGCCTACTAGGTTTCCTCTGGAATTGAGATGATGATTAGGCCTACTAGGTTTCCTCTGGAATTGAGATGATGATTGGGCCTACTAGGTTTCCTCTGGTATTGAGATGATGATTGGGCCTACTAGGTTTCCTCTGGAATTGAGATGATGATTAGGCCTACTAGGTTTCCTCTGGAATTGAGATGATGATTAGGCCTACTAGGTTTCCTCTGAGATTGAGATGATGATTAGGCCTACTAGGTTTCCTCTGGTATTGAGATGATGATTGGGCCTACTAGGTTTCCTCTGGTATTGAGATGATGATTGGGCCTACTAGGTTGCCTCTGAGATTGAGATGATGATTGGGCCTACTGGGTTTCCTCTGAGATTGAGATGATGATTAGGCCTACTAGGTTTCCTCTGAGATTGAGATGATGATTGGGCCTACTGGGTTTCCTCTGAGATTGAGATGATGATTAGGCCTACTAGGTTTCCTCTGAGATTGAGATGATGATTAGGCCAACTAGGTTTCCACTGGAATTGGGATATGATTGGGCCTACTGGGTTTCCTCTGAGATTGAGATGATGATTAGGCCTGCTAGGTTTCCTCTGAGATTGAGATGATGAGTAGGCCTACTAGGTTTCCTCTGGAATTGAGATGATGAGTAGGCCTACTAGGTTTCCTCTGAGATTGAGATGATGATTAGGCCTACTGGGTTTCCTCTGGAATTGAGATGATGAGTAGGCCTACTAGGTTTCCTCTGAGATTGAGATGATGATCAGGCCTACTAGGTTTCCTCTGAGATTGAGATGATGATTAGGCCTACTAGGTTTCCTCTGAGATTGAGATGATGAGTAGGCCTACTAGGTTTCCTCTGGAATTGAGATGATGAGTAGGCCTACTAGGTTTCCTCTGGAATTGAGATGATGATTAGGCCTACTAGGTTTCCTCTGGAATTGAGATGATGATTGGGCCTACTAGGTTTCCTCTGGTATTGAGATGATGATTGGGCCTACTAGGTTTCCTCTGGAATTGAGATGATGATTAGGCCTACTAGGTTTCCTCTGGAATTGAGATGATGATTAGGCCTACTAGGTTTCCTCTGAGATTGAGATGATGATTAGGCCTACTAGGTTTCCTCTGGTATTGAGATGATGATTGGGCCTACTAGGTTTCCTCTGGTATTGAGATGATGATTGGGCCTACTAGGTTGCCTCTGAGATTGAGATGATGATTGGGCCTACTGGGTTTCCTCTGAGATTGAGATGATGATTAGGCCTACTAGGTTTCCTCTGAGATTGAGATGATGATTGGGCCTACTGGGTTTCCTCTGAGATTGAGATGATTAGGCCTACTAGGTTTCCTCTGAGATTGAGATGATGATTAGGCCTACTAGGTTTCCACTGGAATTGGGATATGATTAGGCCTACTGGGTTTCCTCTGAGATTGAGATGATGATTGGGCCTACTAGGTTTCCTCTGAGATTGAGATGATGATTGGGCCTACTAGGTTTCCACTGGAATTGGGAAAATGATTAGGCCTACTAGGTTTCCTCTTGAATTGAGATGATGATTGGGCCCACTAGGTTTCCTCTGGTATTGAGATGGTGATTAGGCCTACTAGGTTTCCTCTGGTATTGAGATGATGATTGGGCCTACTAGGTTTCCTCTTGAATTGAGATGATGATTAGGCCTACTAGGTTTCCTCTTGAATTGAGATGATGATTGGGCCTACTAGGTTTCCTCTGAGATTGAGATGATGATTATGCCTACTAGGTTTCCTCTGAGATTGAGATGATGATTAGGCCTACTAGGTTTCCACTGGAATTGGGAAATGATTAGGCCTACTGGGTTTCCTCTGAGATTGAGATGATGATTGGGCCTACTATGTTTCCTCTGAGATTGAGATGATGATTGGGCCTACTAGGTTTCCTCTGAGATTGAGATGATGATTAGGCCTACTAGGTTTCCACTGGAATTGGGAAAATGATTAGGCCTACTAGGTTTCCTCTTGAATTGAGATGATGATTGGGCCTACTAGGTTTCCTCTGGAATTGGGATGATGATTGGGCCTACTAGGTTTCCTCTGGAATTGGTATGATGATTGGGCCTACTAGGTTTCCTCTGGAATTGAGATGATGATTGGGCCTACTAGGTTTCCTCTGGTATTGAGATGGTGATTAGGCCTACTAGGTTTCCTCTGAGATTGAGATGATGATTGGGCCTACTAGGTTTCCACTGGAATTGGGAAAATGATTAGGCCTACTAGGTTTCCTCTTGAATTGAGATGATGATTGGGCCTACCAGGTTTCCTCTGGAATTGGGATGATGATTGGGCCTACTAGGTTTCCTCTGGAATTGAGATGATGATTGGGCCTACTAGGTTTCCTCTGGTATTGAGATGGTGATTAGGCCTACTAGGTTTCCTCTGAGATTGAGATGATGATTAGGCCTACTAGGTTTCCTCTGAGATTGAGATGATGATTAGGCCTACTAGGTTTCCACTGGAATTGGGAAAATGATTAGGCCTACTAGGTTTCCTCTTGAATTGAGATGATGATTGGGCCTACTAGGTTTCCTCTGGTATTGAGATGATGATTGGGCCTACTAGGTTTCCTCTGGTATTGAGATGATGATTGGGCCTACTAGGTTTCCTCTGGTATTGAGATGATGATTGGGCCTACTAGGTTTCCTCTGGTATTGAGATGGTGATTAGGCCTACTAGGTTTCCTCTGAGATTGAGATGATGATTAGGCCTACTAGGTTTCCACTGGAATTGGGGAAATGATTAGGCCTACTGGGTTTCCTCTGAGATTGAGATGATGATTGGGCCTACTAGGTTTCCTCTGAGATTGAGATGATGATTAGGCCTACTAGGTTTCCACTGGAATTGAGGAAATGATTAGGCCTACTGGGTTTCCTCTGAGATTGAGATGATGATTGGGCCTACTAGGTTTCCTCTGAGATTGAGATGATGATTAGGCCTACTGGGTTTCCTCTGAGATTGAGATGATGATTAGGCCTACTAGGTTTCCTCTGAGATTGAGATGATGATTAGACCTACTAGGTTTCCACTGGAATTGGGAAAATGATTAGGCCAACTAGGTTTCCTCTTGAATTGAGATGATGATTGGGCCTACTAGGTTTCCTCTGGTATTGAGATGATGATTAGGCCTACTAGGTTTCCTCTTGAATTGAGATGATGATTAGGCCTACTAGGTTTCCTCTGGAATTGAGATGGTGATTAGGCCTACTAGGTTTCCTCTGAGATTGAGATGATGATTAGGCCTACTAGGTTTCCTCTGAGATTGAGATGATGATTAGGCCTACTAGGTTTCCACTGGAATTGGGAAAATGATTGGGCCTACTAGGTTTCCTCTTGAATTGAGATGATGATTGGGCCTACTAGGTTTCCTCTGGTATTCAGATGATGATTGGGCCTACTAGGTTTCCTCTGGTATTGAGATGATGATTGGGCCTACTAGGTTTCCTCTTGTATTGAGATGATGATTGGGCCTACTAGGTTTCCTCTGGAATTGAGATGGTGATTAGGCCTACTAGGTTTCCTCTGAGATTGAGATGATGATTAGGCCTACTAGGTTTCCACTGGAATTGGGGAAATGATTAGGCCTACTGGGTTTCCTCTGAGATTGAGATGATGATTGGGCCTACTAGGTTTCCTCTGAGATTGAGATGATGATTAGGCCTACTAGGTTTCCACTGGAATTGGGGAAATGATTAGGCCTACTGGGTTTCCTCTGAGATTGAGATGATGATTGGGCCTACTAGGTTTCCTCTGAGATTGAGATGATGATTAGGCCTACTAGGTTTCCTCCGGTATTGAGATGATGATTAGGCCTACTAGGTTTCCTCTGAGATTGAGATGGTGATTAGGCCTACTAGGTTTCCACTGGAATTGGGGAAATGATTAGGCCTACTGGGTTTCCTCTGAGATTGAGATGATGATTAGGCCTACTAGGTTTCCTCTGAGATTGAGATGGTGATTAGGCCTACTAGGTTTCCACTGGAATTGGGGAAATGATTAGGCCTACTGGGTTTCCTCTGAGATTGAGATGATGATTGGGCCTACTAGGTTTCCTCTGGAATTGGGGAAATGATTAGGCCTACTGGGTTTCCTCTGAGATTGAGATGATGATTGGGCCTACTAGGTTTCCTCTGAGATTGAGATGATGATTAGGCCTACTAGGTTTCCTCTGAGATTGAGATGATGATTAGGCCTACTGGGTTTCCTCTGAGATTGAGATGATGATTAGGCCTACAAGGTTTCCTCTGAGATTGAGATGATGATAAGGCCTACTAGGTTTCCACTGGAATTGGGGAAATGATTAGGCCTACTGGGTTTCCTCTGAGATTGAGATGATGATTGGGCCTACTAGGTTTCCTCTGGTATTGAGATGATGATTAGGCCTACTAGGTTTCCTCTGAGATTGAGATGGTGATTAGGCCTACTAGGTTTCCACTGGAATTGGGGAAATGATTAGGCCTACTAGGTTTCCTCTGAGATTGAGATGATGATTGGGCCTACTAGGTTTCCTCCGAGATTGAGATGGTGATTAGGCCTACTAGGTTTCCACTGGAATTGGGGAAATGATTAGGCCTACTGGGTTTCCTCTGAGATTGAGATGATGATTGGGCCTACTAGGTTTCCTCTGAGATTGAGATGATGATTAGGCCTACTAGGTTTCCTCTGAGATTGAGATGATGATTAGGCCTACTGGGTTTCCTCTGAGATTGAGATGATGATTAGGCCTACTAGGTTTCCTCTGAGATTGAGATGATGATTAGGCCTACTAGGTTTCCACTGGAATTGGGGAAATGATTAGGCCTACTGGGTTTCCTCTGAGATTGAGATGATGATTGGGCCTACTAGGTTTCCTCTGGTATTGAGATGGTGATTGGGCCTACTAGGTTTCCTCTGGAATTGAGATGATGATTAGGCCTACTAGGTTTCCTCTGGTATTGAGATGATGATTGGGCCTACTAGGTTTCCTCTTGAATTGAGATGATGATTAGGCCTACTAGGTTTCCTCTGGAATTGAGATGATGATCAGGCCTACTAGGTTTCCTCTGGAATTGAGATGATGATTAGGCCTACTAGGTTTCCTCTGGTATTGAGATGATGATTGGGCCTACTAGGTTTCCTCTTGAATTGAGATGATGATTAGGCCTACTAGGTTTCCTCTGAGATTGAGATGATGATCAGGCCTACTAGGTTTCCTCTGAGATTAAGATGATGATTAGGCCTACTAGGTTTCCTCTGGAATTGAGATGGTGATTAGGCCTACTAGGTTTCCTCTGGAATTGAGATGATGATTAGGCCTACTAGGTTTCCTCTGGTATTGAGATGGTGATTGGGCCTACTAGGTTTCCTCTGGAATTGAGATGATGATTAGGCCTACTAGGTTTCCTCTGGTATTGAGATGATGATTGGGCCTACTAGGTTTCCTCTTGAATTGAGATGATGATTAGGCCTACTAGGTTTCCTCTGAGATTGAGATGATGATCAGGCCTACTAGGTTTCCTCTGAGATTAAGATGATGATTAGGCCTACTAGGTTTCCTCTGGAATTGAGATGGTGATTAGGCCTACTAGGTTTCCTCTGAGATTGAGATGATGATTAGGCCTACTAGGTTTCCTCTGAGATTGAGATGATGATTAGGCCTACTAGGTTTCCTCTGGAATTGAGATGGTGATTAGGCCTACTAGGTTTCCTCTTGAATTGAGATGATGATCAGGCCTACTAGGTCCCCTCTGAGATTGAGATGATGATTAGGCCTACTAGGTTTCCTCTGGTATTGAGATGGTGATTGGGCCTACTAGGTTTCCTCTGGAATTGAGATGATGATTAGGCCTACTAGGTTTCCTCTGGTATTGAGATGATGATTGGGCCTACTAGGTTTCCTCTTGAATTGAGATGATGATTAGGCCTACTAGGTTTCCTCTGAGATTGAGATGATGATCAGGCCTACTAGGTTTCCTCTGAGATTAAGATGATGATTAGGCCTACTAGGTTTCCTCTGGAATTGAGATGGTGATTAGGCCTACTAGGTTTCCTCTGGAATTGAGATGATGATTAGGCCTACTAGGTTTCCTCTGGTATTGAGATGGTGATTGGGCCTACTAGGTTTCCTCTGGAATTGAGATGATGATTAGGCCTACTAGGTTTCCTCTGGTATTGAGATGATGATTGGGCCTACTAGGTTTCCTCTTGAATTGAGATGATGATTAGGCCTACTAGGTTTCCTCTGAGATTGAGATGATGATCAGGCCTACTAGGTTTCCTCTGAGATTAAGATGATGATTAGGCCTACTAGGTTTCCTCTGGAATTGAGATGGTGATTAGGCCTACTAGGTTTCCTCTGAGATTGAGATGATGATTAGGCCTACTAGGTTTCCTCTGATATTGAGATGATGATTAGGCCTACTAGGTTTCCTCTGGAATTGAGATGGTGATTAGGCCTACTAGGTTTCCTCTTGAATTGAGATGATGATCAGGCCTACTAGGTCCCCTCTGAGATTGAGATGATGATCAGGCCCACTAGGTTTCCTCTGAGATTGAGATGATGGTTAGGCCTACTAGGTTCCCTCTGAGATTGAGATGATGATCAGGCCTACTGGGTTTCCTCTGAGATTGAGATGATGATTAGGCCTACTAGGTTTCCTCTGAGATTGAGATGATGATTAGGCCTACTAGGTTTCCTCTGAGATTGAGATTATGATCAGGCCTACTAGGTTTCCTCTGAGATTGAGATGATGATCAGGCCTACTTGGTTTCCTCTGAGATTGAGATGATGATTAGGCCTACTAGGTTTCCTCTGAGATTGAGATGATGATCAGGCCTACTAGGTTTCCTCTTGAATTGAGATGATGATTAGGCCTACTAGGTTTCCTCTTGAATTGAGATGATGATCAGGCCTACTGGGTTTCCTCTGGAATTGAGATGGTGATTAGGCCTACTAGGTTTCCTCTGGAATTGAGATGATGATCAGGCCTACTAGGTTTCCTCTTGAATTGAGATGATGATTAGGCCTACTAGGTTTCCTCTGAGATTGAGATGATGATCAGGCCTAGTGGGTTTCCTCTGGAATTGAGATGATGATCAGGCCTACTAGGTTTCCTCTTGAATTGAGATGATGATCAGGCCTACTAGGTTTCCTCTGAGATTGAGATGATGATCAGGCCTACTGGGTTTCCTCTGGAATTGAGATGATGATCAGGCCTACTAGGTTTCCTCTTGAATTGAGATGATGATCAGGCCTACTAGGTTTCCTCTGAGATTGAGATGATGATCAGGCCTACTGGGTTTCCTCTGGAATTGAGATGGTGATTAGGCCTACTAGGTTTCCTCTGGAATTGAGATGATGATCAGGCCTACTGGGTTTCCTCTGAGATTGAGATGATGATTAGGCCTACTGGGTTTCCTCTGAGATTGAGATGATGATTAGGCCTACTAGGTTTCCTCTGAGATTGAGATGATGATCAGGCCTACTGGGTTTCCTCTGGAATTGAGATGATGATCAGGCCTACTAGGTTTCCTCTTGAATTGAGATGATGATCAGGCCTACTAGGTTTCCTCTGAGATTGAGATGGTGATTAGGCCTACTAGGTTTCCTCTGGAATTGAGATGATGATCAGGCCTACTAGGTTTCCTCTTGAATTGAGATGATGATCAGGCCTACTAGGTTTCCTCTGAGATTGAGATGATGATCAGGCCTACTAGGTTTCCTCTGAGATTGAGATGATGATTAGGCCTACTAGTTTTCCTCTGGAGTTGAGATGATGATTAGGCCTACTAGGTTTCCTCTTGAATTGAGATGATGATCAGGCCTACTAGGTTTCCTCTTGAATTGAGATGATGATCAGGCCTACTAGGTTTCCTCTTGAATTGAGATGATGATCAGGCCTACTAGGTTTCCTCTGGAATTGAGATGGTGATTAGGCCTACTAGGTTTCCTCTGGAATTGAGATGATGATCAGGCCTACTGGGTTTCCTCTGAGATTGAGATGATGATTAGGCCTACTGGGTTTCCTCTGAGATTGAGATGATGATTAGGCCTACTGGGTTTCCTCTGAGATTGAGATGATGATCAGGCCTACTAGTTTTCCTCTTGAATTGAGATGATGATCAGGCCTACTAGGTTTCCTCTGAGATTGAGATGATGATCAGGCCTACTAGGTTTCCTCTGAGATTGAGATGATGATTAGGCCTACTAGTTTTCCTCTGGAGTTGAGATGATGATTAGGCCTACTAGGTTTCCTCTTGAATTGAGATGATGATCAGGCCTACTAGGTTTCCTCTTGAATTGAGATGATGATCAGGCCTACTAGGTTTCCTCTTGAATTGAGATGATGATCAGGCCTACTAGGTTTCCTCTTGAATTGAGATGATGATCAGGCCTACTAGGTTTCCTCTTGAATTGAGATGATGATCAGGCCTACTAGGTTTCCTCTTGAATTGAGATGATGATCAGGCCTACTAGGTTTCCTCTTGAATTGAGATGATGATCAGGCCTACTAGGTTTCCTCTGAGATTGAGATGATGATTGGGCCTACTAGGTTTCCTCTGAGATTGAGATGATGATCAGGCCTACTAGGTTTCCTCTGAGATTGAGATGATGATCAGGCCTACTAGGTTTCCTCTTGAATTGAGATGATGATCAGGCCTACTAGGTTTCCTCTTGAATTGAGATGATGATCAGGCCTACTAGGTTTCCTCTTGAATTGAGATGATGATCAGGCCTACTAGGTTTCCTCTGAGATTGAGATGATGATCAGGCCTACTAGGTTTCCTCTTGAATTGAGATGATGATCAGGCCTACTAGGTTTCCTCTTGAATTGAGATGATGATCAGGCCTACTAGGTTTCCTCTTGAATTGAGATGATGATCAGGCCTACTTGGTTTCCTCTTGAATTGAGATGATGATCAGGCCTACTAGGTTTCCTCTTGAATTGAGATGATGATCAGGCCTACTAGGTTTCCTCTTGAATTGAGATGATGATCAGGCCTACTAGGTTTCCTCTTGAATTGAGATGATGATCAGGCCTACTAGGTTTCCTCTGAGATTGAGATGATGATCAGGCCTACTAGGTTTCCTCTTGAATTGAGATGATGATCAGGCCTACTAGGTTTCCTCTTGAATTGAGATGATGATCAGGCCTACTAGGTTTCCTCTGAGATTGAGATGATGATCAGGCCTACTAGGTTTCCTCTTGAATTGAGATGATGTTCAGGCCTACTAGGTTTCCTCTTGAATTGAGATGATGATCAGGCCTACTAGGTTTCCTCTGAGATTGAGATGATGATCAGGCCTACTTGGTTTCCTCTTGAATTGAGATGATGATTAGGCCTACTAGGTTTCCTCTGAGATTGAGATGATGATCAGGCCTACTAGGTTTCCTCTTGAATTGAGATGATGATCAGGCCTACTAGGTTTCCTCTTGAATTGAGATGATGATCAGGCCTACTAGGTTTCCTCTGAGATTGAGATGATGATCAGGCCTACTAGGTTTCCTCTTGAACTGAGATGATGATCAGGCCTACTAGGTTTCCTCTTGAATTGAGATGATGATCAGGCCTACTAGGTTTCCTCTGAGATTGAGATGATGATCAGGCCTACTAGGTTTCCTCTTGAATTGAGATGATGATCAGGCCTACTAGGTTTCCTCTTGAATTGAGATGATGATCAGGCCTACTAGGTTTCCTCTTGAATTGAGATGATGATCAGGCCTACTTGGTTTCCTCTTGAATTGAGATGATGATCAGGCCTACTAGGTTTCCTCTTGAATTGAGATGATGATCAGGCCTACTAGGTTTCCTCTGAGATTGAGATGATGATCAGGAATACTAGGTTTCCTCTTGAATTGAGATGATGATCAGGCCTACTAGGTTTCCTCTTGAATTGAGATGATGATCAGGCCTACTAGGTTTCCTCTGAGATTGAGATGATGATCAGGCCTACTAGGTTTCCTCTTGAATTGAGATGATGATCAGGCCTACTAGGTTCCCTCTTGAATTGAGATGATGATCAGGCCTACTAGGTTTCCTCTGAGATTGAGATGATGATCAGGCCTACTAGGTTTCCTCTGAGATTGAGATGATGATCAGGCCTACTAGGTTTCCTCTTGAATTGAGATGATGATCAGGCCTACTAGGTTCCCTCTGGAATTGAGATGATGATCAGGCCTACTAGGTTTCCTCTTGAATTGAGATGATGATCAGGCCTACTAGGTTCCCTCTGGAATTGAGATGATGATCAGGCCTACTTGGTTTCCTCTTGAATTGAGATGATGATCAGGCCTACTTGGTTTCCTCTTGAATTGAGATGATGATTGGGCCTACTAGGTTTCCTCTGAGATTGAGATGATGATCAGGCCTACTAGGTTTCCTCTGAGATTGAGATGATGATCAGGCCTACTAGGTTTCCTCTTGAATTGAGATGATGATTAGGCCTACTAGGTTTCCTCTTGAATTGAGATGATGATTAGGCCTACTAGGTTTACTCTGGAATTGAGATGATGATTAGGCCTACTTGGTTTCCTCTGAGATTGAGATGATGACTAGGCCTACTAGGTTTCCTCTGAGATTGAGATGATGATCAGGCCTACTTGGTTTCCTCTTGAATTGAGATGATGATCAGGCCTACTTGGTTTCCTCTTGAATTGAGATGATGATTGGGCCTACTAGGTTTCCTCTGAGATTGAGATGATGATCAGGCCTACTAGGTTTCCTCTGAGATTGAGATGATGATCAGGCCTACTAGGTTTCCTCTTGAATTGAGATGATGATTAGGCCTACTAGGTTTCCTCTTGAATTGAGATGATGATTAGGCCTACTAGGTTTACTCTGGAATTGAGATGATGATTAGGCCTACTTGGTTTCCTCTGAGATTGAGATGATGACTAGGCCTACTAGGTTTCCTCTGAGATTGAGATGATGATCAGGCCTACTTAGTTTCCTCTTGAATTGAGATGATGATTAGGCCTACTTGGTTTCCTCTTGAATTGAGATGATGATCAGGCCTACTTGGTTTCCTCTTGAATTGAGATGATGATCAGGCCTACTAGGTTTCCTCTTGAATTGAGATGATGATCAGGCCTACTAGGTTTCCTCTTGAATTGAGATGATGATTAGGCCTACTAGGTTTCCTCTGAGATTGAGATGATGACTAGGCCTACTAGGTTTCCTCTGAGATTGAGATGATGATCAGGCCTACTTGGTTTCCTCTTGAATTGAGATGATGATCAGGCCTACTAGGTTTCCTCTTGAATTGAGATGATGATCAGGCCTACTAGGTTTCCTCTTGAATTGAGATGATGATCAGGCCTACTTGGTTTCCTCTTGAATTGAGATGATGATCAGGCCTACTAGGTTTCCTCTTGAATTGAGATGATGATCAGGCCTACTAGGTTTCCTCTGAGATTGAGATGATGATCAGGCCTACTAGGTTTCCTCTTGAATTGAGATGATGATCAGGCCTACTAGGTTCCCTCTGGAATTGAGATGATGATCAGGCCTACTAGGTTTCCTCTTGAATTGAGATGATGATCAGGCCTACTTGGTTTCCTCTTGAATTGAGATGATGATTAGGCCTACTAGGTTTCCTCTGAGATTGAGATGATGATCAGGCCTACTTGGTTTCCTCTTGAATTGAGATGATGATCAGGCCTACTAGGTTTCCTCTTGAATTGAGATGATGATCAGGCCTACTAGGTTTCCTCTTGAATTGAGATGATGATCAGGCCTACTTGGTTTCCTCTTGAATTGAGATGATGATCAGGCCTACTTGGTTTCCTCTTGAATTGAGATGATGATTAGGCCTACTTGGTTTCCTCTTGAATTGAGATGATGATCAGGCCTACTAGGTTTCCTCTTGAATTGAGATGATGATCAGGCCTACTAGGTTTCCTCTTGAATTGAGATGATGATCAGGCCTACTAGGTTTCCTCTTGAATTGAGATGATGATCAGGCCTACTTGGTTTCCTCTTGAATTGAGATGATGATTAGGCCTACTAGGTTTCCTCTGAGATTGAGATGATGATCAGGCCTACTTGGTTTCCTCTTGAATTGAGATGATGATCAGGCCTACTAGGTTTCCTCTTGAATTGAGATGATGATCAGGCCTACTAGGTTTCCTCTTGAATTGAGATGATGATCAGGCCTACTAGGTTTCCTCTTGAATTGAGATGATGATCAGGCCTACTTGGTTTCCTCTTGAATTGAGATGATGATTAGGCCTACTAGGTTTCCTCTTGAATTGAGATGATGATCAGGCCTACTTGGTTTCCTCTTGAATTGAGATGATGATCAGGCCTACTAGGTTTCCTCTTGAATTGAGATGATGATCAGGCCTACTAGGTTTCCTCTTGAATTGAGATGATGATTAGGCCTACTAGGTTTCCTCTGGAATTGAGATGATGATTGGGTCTACTGGGTTCCCTCTGAAATTGAGATGATGATTAGGCCTACTAGGTTTCCTCTGGAATTGAGATGATGATTGGGTCTACTAGGTTCCCTCTGAAATTGAGATGATGATTAGGCCTACTGGGTTTTCTCTGGAATTGAGTTGATGATTGGGCCTTTTAGGTTTCCTCTGGAATTGAGATGATGATTGGGCCTACTAGGTTTCCTCTGGAATTGAGATGATGATTGGGTCTACTAGGTTCCCTCTGAAATTGAGATGATGATTGGGCCTACTAGGTTTTCTCTGGAATTGAGATGATGATTGGGCCTACTAGGTTTCCTCTGGAATTGAGATGATGATTAGGCCTACTAGGTTCCCTCTGAAATTGAGATGATGATTGGGTCTACTAGGTTCCCTCTGAAATTGAGATGATGATTAGGCCTACTAGGTTTTCTCTGGAATTGAGATGATGATCAGGCCCACTAGGTTTCCTCTGGAATTGGTATGATGAGTAGGCCTACTACGTTTCCTCTGGAATTGAGATGATAATTTGGCCTACTAGGTTTCCTCTGAAAAAGAGATGATGATTAGGCCCACTAGGTTTCCTCTGGAATTGAGATGATGATTGGGCCTACTAGGTTTCCTCTGGAATTGAGATGATGATTAGGCCTACCAGGTTTCCTCTGGAATTGGGGAAATCAATATCGTCACTATATTCCTCAGAATCCAGTTTTTTTTTTTTTCTAAATGATAATAGTAATAATGATTCCTTCATGCATTACAACAATTACATTCCACATTGTTATAAAATGCGTCAACCTGAAACTAGATAAGTTAGGGCATGAAAAATATGAATTCGAAGAAAATAAGTAACAAGATTCACAGTTCTTCAGTATACTATACAAACACTTGTCAAGTAAGAACAGTTCCACATGTTGCTCTCAAGTCGGTTGGTAATGAGTCATGAAGTCTGACCCCTGCTTGTTCAGGGATTCTTGCGAACAGTGGTGATCTCTGGGCCTGTATCCGGAGACTTTCTGTCTGTCGCGTATATGTTTGTGGATTTTACAGATTCAGTTGAACTTAGTGTTTAATATGTGAAATGGTATGATGAACATACAGAGATGACAGTTAAAATGACCAATTCCTTCAGAAGGTTGAAGGTTGATCAAAAATTTGATGTCCTTCAACAATAATCTTCTAATCTCTGTGACTGGTGAAGGTAATAAAATATGAAAATGACGTCACTAATGATTGAAGGTGACGGACAATGATGCTAATTATCAATAATCACAATTACAAAAATTATATATTTCAAAAATATATATTCATACTTATATATATATATATATATATATATATATATATATATATATATATATATATATATATATATATATATATATATATATATATATATATATATATACATATATATATATATATATATATATATATATATATATATATATATATATATATATATATATATATATATATATATATATATATATATATATGTATATATATATATATATATATATATATATATATATATATATATATATACATGTATATTTATATATATATATATATATATATATATATATATATATATATACATATATATATATATATATATATATATATATATATATATTTATATATACATATATATATATATATATATATATATATATATATATATTTATATATATATATATATATATGAATATATATATATATATATATATATATATATATATAAATATATATATATATATATATAAATATATATATATATATATATATATATATATATATATATATATATATATTATATATATATATATATATATATATATATATATATATATATATATATATATATATATATATATATATATATATATATATGTATATATATATATTCATATATACATATATATATATATATATATATATATATATATATATATATATATATATATATATATATTTATATTTATATATATATATATATATATATATATATATATATATATATATATATATATATATATATATAT
>OZ023330.1:46639518-46674518 GCA_964007535.1 Brachyptera risi | reverse complement strand
TATTTCAAGTGGCAGTCGTGGTAAGGGTCCTGGTCTCTTGGAGCTAGACAGGCCTAGTACGTTATTTCAAGTGGCAGTCGCGGTAAGGGATCTAGACTCTTGGAGCTAGCCAGGCCTAGTACGTTATTTCAAGTGTAGTCGCAATAAGGGTCCTAGTCTCTTGGAGCTAGACAGGCCTAGTACGTTATTTCAAGTGGCAGTCGCGGTAAGGGTCCTAGTCTCTTGGAGCTAGCCAGGCCTAGTACGTTATTTCAAGTGTAGTCGCAGTAAGGGTCCTAGTCTCTTGGAGCCAGCCAGGCCTATGACGTTATTTCAAGTGGCAGTCGCGGTAAGGGTCCTAGTCTCTTGGAGCTAGCCAGGCCTAGTACGTTATTTCAAGTGTAGTCGCAGTAAGGGTCCTAGTCTCTTGGAGCCAGCCAGGCCTATGACGTTATTTCAAGTGGCAGTCGCGGTAAGGGTCCTAGTCTCTTGGAGCTAGCCAGGCCTAGTACGTTATTTCAAGTGTAGTCGCAGTAAGGGTCCTAGTCTCTTGAAGCTAGCCAGGTCTAGGACGTTATTTCAAGTGGCAGTCGAGGTAAGGGTCCTAGTCTCTTGGAGCTAGCCAGGGCTAGGACGTTATTTCAAGTGGCAGTCGTGGTAAGGGTCCTAGTCTCTTGGAGCTAGCCAGGTCTAGGACGTTATTTCAAGTGGCAGTCGCAGTAAGGGTCCTAGACTCTTGGAGCTAGCCAGGTCTAGGACGTTATTTCAAGTGGCAGTCGTGGTGGGGGTCCCAGACTCTTGGAGCTAGACAGGCCTAGTACGTTATTTCAAGTGTAGTCGCAGTAAGGGTCCTAGTCTCTTGGAGCTAGCCAGGTCTAGGACGTTATTTCAAATGGCAGTCGCAGTAAGGGTCCTAGACTCTTGGAGCTAGCCAGGTCTAGGACGTTATTTCAAGTGGCAGTCGTGGTGAGGGTCCTAGACTCTTGGAGCTAGCCAGGTCTAGGACGTTATTTCAAGTGGCAGTCGTGGTGAGGGTCCTAGACTCTTGGAGCTAGACAGGCCTAGGACGTTATTTCAAGTAGCAGTTTCGGTAAGGGTCCTGATCTCTTGGAGCTAGCCAGGCCCAGGACGTTATTTCAAGTGACAGTCGCGGTAAGGGTCCTGGTCTCTTGGAGCTAGCCAGGCCTAGGACGTTATTATTAGTGGCAGTCGCGGTAAGGGTCCTGGTCTCTTGGAGCTAGCCAGGCCTAGGACGTTATTATTAGTGGCAGTCGCGGTAAGGGTCCTGGTCTCTTGGAGCTAGCCAGGCCTAGGACGTTATTATTAGTGGCAGTCGCGGTAAGGGTCCTGGTCTCTTGGAGCTAGCCAGGCCTAGGACGTTATTATTAGTGGCAGTCGCGGTAAGGGTCCTGGTCTCTTGGAGCTAGCCGGGCCTAGGACGTTATTTCAAGTGGCAGCCGCGGTAAGGGTCCTGGTCTCTTGGAGCTAGCCAGGCCTAGGACGTTATTATTAGTGGCAGTCGCGGTAAAGGTCCTGGTCTCTTGGAGATAGCCGGGCCTAGGACGTTATTTCAAGTGACAGTCGCGGTAAGGGTCCTGGTCTCTTGGAGCTGGCCAGGCCTAGGACGTTATTTCAGGTGGCAGTCGCGGTAAGGGTCCTGGTCTCTTGGAGCTAGCCGGGCCTAGGACGTTATTTCAAGTGGCAGTCGCGGTGAGGTTCCTAGTCTCTTGAAGCTAGCCAGGTCTAGGACGTTATCATTAGTGGCAGCCGCGGTAAGGGTCCTGGTCTCTTGGAGATAGCCGGGCCTAGGACGTTATTCTAAGTGGCAGTCGCGGTAAGGGTCCTGGTCTCTTGGAGATAGCCGGGCCTAGGACGTTATTCTAAGTGGCAGGCGCGGTAAGGGTCCTGGTCTCTTGGAGCTAGCCAGGCCTAGGACGTTATTTCAAGTGACAGTCACGGTAAGGGTCCTAGTCTCTTGGAGCTAGCCATGCCTGGGACGTTATTTCAAGAGGCAATCACGGTAAGGGTCCTAGTCTCTTGGAGCTAGACAGGCCTGGGACGTTATTCTAAGTGACAGTTGCGGTAAGGGTCCTAGTCTCTTGGAGCTAGTCAGGCCTGGGACGTTATTTTAAGTGGCAGTCGCGGTAAGGGTCCTGGTCTCTTGGAGCTAGCCGGGCCTAGGACGTTATTTCAAGTGGCAGCCGCGGTAAGGGTCCTGGTCTCTTGGAGCTAGCCAGGCCTAGGACGTTATTTTAAGTGGCAGTTGCGGTAAGGGTCCTAGTCTCTTGGAGCTAGTCAGGCCTGGGACGTTATTCTAAGTGACAGTTGCGGTAAGGGTCCTAGTCTCTCGGAGCTAGTCAGGCCTGGGACGTTATTTTAAGTGGCAGTCGCGGTAAGGGTCCTAGTCTCACGGAGCTAGCCAGGCCTAGGACGATATTTTAAGTGGCAGTTGCGGTAAGGGTCCTAGTCTCTTGGAGCTAGTCAGGCCTGGGACGTTATTTTAAGTGGCAGTCGCGGTAAGGGTCCTAGTCTCACGGAGCTAGCCAGGCCTAGGACGATATTTTAAGTGGCAGTTGCGGTAAGGGTCCCAGTCTCTTGGAGCTAGTCAGGCCTGGGACGTTATTTTAAGTGGCAGTCGCGGTAAGGGTCCTAGTCTCACGGAGCTAGCCAGGCCTAGGACGATATTTTAAGTGGCAGTTGCGGTAAGGGTCCTAGTCTCTTGGAGCTAGTCAGGCCTGGGACGTTATTCTAAGTGACAGTTGCGGTAAGGGTCCTAGTCTCTCGGAGCTAGTCAGGCCTGGGACGTTATTTTAAGTGGCAGTCGCGGTAAGGGTCCTAGTCTCACGGAGCTAGCCAGGCCTAGGACGATATTTTAAGTGGCAGTTGCGGTAAGGGTCCTAGTCTCTTGGAGCTAGTCAGGCCTGGGACGTTATTTCAAGTGGCAGTCGCGGTAAGGGTCCTAGTCTCTTGGATCTAGTCAGGCCTGGGACGTTATTTCAAGTGGCAGTCGCGGTAAGGGTCCTAGTCTCTTGGATCTAGCCAGATGATCTTTCAATCCAATAATCTGCAAGTATTTGCAAAGTATAGGCCCACTCGTCCAGTCTCAATGATTCAGAATTATAATATATATATATATATATATATATATATATATATATATATATATATATATATATATATATATATATATATATATATATATATATATATATATATATATATATATATATATATATATATATATATATATATATATATATATATATATATATATACATATTTTTTTCAATGACAATAATGATAACTTTCTCTTCTGTTATTCGAATAGTTCCGTACAACTCCACTGTCAAATATATAGTTATAAGCTCATGAAATAACCACAATGCCTGAAATAGGCTTGTCTGTGGGTGTATACAAATCACAAAGTATATTTACAGTTCATGTGAGATATACAAATTATATAAAGTAAAATATTAGAAGATGTGTCATGAATGATAAAAAGAACAGTTTAATGTTAATGAGTTCAAATTTGAAGTTTGAATAAGTTCAAATGATAATAATGATAATAATAATAATAATTTTCCGAAACAGAACTTGGTCATCGAAACCCCAATTTCATCCCACCACGGTAGCTCAGTGTCTACGCCACAGTTTCTATGTGTACAGAATGGCAGCAAGCTTCGTTTGCATAATATTATATCCGTCTTGAGCAGTTCAACAAGCAGCTCCCCTGGCGTGCTCACGACGCATCTCTGTCACGTGACGCGATGACGCGTCTCCTGAAGATGGTTCACAAGGCGGTGGATGACGCGTATATTTCCACAGCGCTAAATACGTATTCTATAGTTACTTTTGTTCATTGGTTCATCAAGAGAACAAAAGATACATTCATGTTGATAATATCGCGCAAATATGCTTCATACATCTTGTCTACAGGTAAATAAAACAACCGATCAATATTTTGATAATGGACTCATCCACTCGAATCTCCTTGAGTTCACTGGAAATATTGAGGAATTTACAAATGAATATTCAAATGACTAAATAATCCAGTCCAAACGTTATCAACCATCGCTTAACAATTGAATAACAATTATAATTATGGTAATTGGACGAGCTTTAGCGAGGATTCAATTTGACATACTGAAAAAAATTGGTGTTCGTTTTTATGTTTTTTTTTTTTTTTTTTTTTTTTTTTTTTTTATGTTTTTTTGTCGGTTCTCCACAGGTCAAACGGCTACAGCTATCAACTTCAAACTTTTTTTCGTCATGGTTCCTCATCTAACTTAGATCTGTATAGTTTTGTGGCATTATCGGGTGGTAACTTTTTTTTTATGAATTTTAGAAATTTCAAAAATCCCCATTAGAATAACCCGGAGGAAAATACTTGAAAAATCAAAATTTTTCAAGACCTCTCAAATTTTCGCCGAATATGAATGAAACTATTAAGCACATTTTGAGAGATTTTTCGCATCAATCGGATGAGAAATAACGAAGAAAACGCATTTATAAAGCATTCTCCCATCAATTTAGGCTATTACGGGAACCAATTAAATCTATAGCAACAAGTGTCACTAATTAATTCAAAACGATTGAAATGAATGAAGAAGAAGGCCGTGACATAACTGATTCTCGTAAGTTTTTTGAACGTTTGGAGTGATCCAAGGTCTGTAGATGTAGATTGGGTTGACAAATTATTTTTCTTTCTAGATTTCTATACCCCTAAGCTCGTCTAACAACGCGCATCCCGCGTTTTCCTAGTCATAGTTATCTATCAATTGTTGATTAACCATCACGATACCGGAAACGTCCGTGTTACAATATAGTAAACACGAACAATTATGAAACCAACAATCAAAATAATTAGACGAGCTTTAGCGAGGATTCAATTTGACATACTGAAAAAAATTGGTGTTCGTTTTTATGTTTTTTTTTTTTTTTTTTTTAAATGTTTTTTTGTCGGTTCTCCACAGGTCAAACGGCTACAGCTATCAATTTCAAACTTTTTTTCATCATGGTTCCTCATCTAGCTTAGATCTGTACAGTTTTGTGCCATTATCGGGTGATAAGTTTTATTTTTATGAATTTTAGAAATTTCAAAAATACCCGTTAGAATAACACGACGGAAAAAAAATTAAAAACATTTTATTTTCAAAAAAATTGAAATTGTGTGTGAAGTTGGATAACATCTTGATACACATTTCTGGAAATTCTCAGTTTGATCGGGTCAGCCATTTTGAAGGAAAAATATGAAATGTAATAAATTGGTACCACTCGAAGCAGTTTTTACCCATTTATAACTAAAATGTTACCAAATTGGCGAATTTAGGCAAAAGTTTGGCGATGAAGTCGACATACTATTACTTTCCGCTCGTCTAACAACGCGTATATAGCGTTATTCTAGATTAATTTCTGATTATGACCTTGGTCAATGAGCTTTTGAATACCCAAAGTTTAAGATCCACTGCCATCTTGATGTTACTCACGCTTGTTCCATCAACACCACGGGTTCGATGTCATTCAATTCCTTCATAATCTACGAGTTCTATAGAAATACGCTATGCAGGCTGTTATGATGGAAAATTTTCCTTCCATTTCCAAACTGACTTTACTCAAACGTGTGATATACAATATAAGTGAATGTTTTCCTTCAACTAGAAAAAGTGAACATTTTAAGTTCAGTTGTTACCTTACTAGGAAAACGCGGGATGCGCGTTGTTAGACGAGCTTAGGGGTATAGAAATCTAGAATGAAAAATAATTTGTCAACCCAATCTACATCTACAGACCTTGGATCACTCCAAACGTTCAAAAACCTTACGAGAATCAGTTATGTCACGGCCTTCCTCTTCATTCATTTCAATCGTTTTGAATTAATTGCTGACACTTGTTGCTATAGATTTAATTGGTCCCCGTAATAGCCTAAATTGATGGGAAAATGCTTTATAAATGCGTTTTCTTCGTTATTTCTCATCCGATTGATGCGAAAAATCTCTCAAAACGTGCTTAATAGTTTCCTTTATATTCGGCGGAAATTTGAGAGGTCTTGAAAAATTTTGATTTTTCAAGTATTTTCCTCCGGGTTATTCTGATGGGGATTTTTGACATTTCTAGAATTCATAAAAAAAAAAAGTTACCACCCGATAATGCCACAAAACTATACAGATCTAAGTTAGATGAGGAACCATGAGGAAAAAAAGTTTGAAGTTGATAGCTGTAGCCGTTTGACCTGTGGAGAACCGACAAAAAAACATAAAAAAAAAAAAAAAAAAAAAAAAAAAACATAAAAACGAACACCAATTTTTTTCAGTATGTCGAATTGAATCCTCGCTAAAGCTCGTCTGATTAATTTGTGAAGCGCTAGCAGGCACAATTGATCAATTCCTTCTTTAAAATATTGTAAATATTATTTTGAAATATTTTCGTACATGCTTATGCCAAAATTGGTCATGAATAATGTATACTAGGGAAATGCTGCTTATATTATCCCGTTGTTATAGATTTGTATATTTAGACGAGTTTTAGCGAGGATTCAGTTTGACATAGACCCTACTGAAAAAAATTGGTGTTCGTTTGTATGTTTTTTTTTTCGGTTCTGCACAGGTCAAACGGCTACGGCTATCAACTCCAATTTTTTTTTCATTATGTTTCCTCATCTAACTGAGATCTGTATAGTTTTGTGGCATTATCGGGTCGTAACTTTTATTTTTATGAATTTTAGAAATTTCAAAAATACCCGCTAGAATAACACGACGGAAAATAAGTAGATATTTTTATTTTCAAATGATTGAAATTTTGTATGAAGTTTAATTACATTCTGATACACATTTCTGGAAATTCTCAGCTCGATCGGGTCAGCCATGTTGAAGAAAAAACATAAAATGTGCCAAATTGGTACCACTCGAAGCAGTTTTTACCCATTTATAATTTAAATGTCACCCAATTGGCGAATTGAGGCAAAAGTTTGGCAGAAAAATCGACATACTATTACTATATCCGCTCGTCTAACAACGCATATATGTTTCCTAGTTTAATAATTGATAATTTTGTTATTAATTAATTTATATAATAATAACAATTATTATGAAACTATTAACAATGGAAGATTTTAATACATCTCGGTTGGTTATCGTGACATAATACGCCTTGCCAGCAAGCTAAGCCCCTAGTATCCGCTTATAATGAGTATTAGTATACTAGGATGTAAAGTGTATATAATGTAGTCAAAGCTTTGTTGCTTAATTCTCTGCATAAACGTTGAACATTACGTGCCAGTGAAGCTTCTGTCTATACGATATTATGCATAAACAAGTTATGGAAATTGAATACACAGAAGCGCAAAGTTTCGACTGTGTAATTTGTAAACTTTCTTGTCTTCCAACCGACGTTGTATTTGAACCATTTGGTTCGATACGAAGTTTTGTTACGTCATCACAAAGCTCGGATTGGGGGTACACGGTGTGTTGCTTGGCATGGTTCGAAAACTTCGCTAAACATTTTATAATTCATTCTTATTTCTTTTCAATATAAAAGTAGGGGTGAATGGATTCTTTCATGTTAATGTAAACCGATTATTAAATATTTTGAAATATTCCATTTTGATAATAAATGTTAACGCAATCGTGGCTATCCTAGATGATCTTTTAGTTAGTTAATTATATTCACAAAGCTAATGAATCAATTCGTCAATTGGTAATATATTTCAAATGGTTTTAACTGTACACAGAGATCCTGGAAAATTATATAAAGTGGTCAATGGTCAATTGTGCATACAATTGCAATTGACAGATGTAGATCGTCCGCCCTCGTGATGTCACAAAATATAAAAACCAATCAAGTGGACAGTGAAGCAGGGAAAATAGGGAAATAGCCAATCAAGGTATCTAAAATTTCCCTTACTTCGTATAACCACGCCCATCTACATTGGTCAATTGCAATAATGTATATCACATAGACTTGTGAACATTATATTTGGTCAATTTAAACTTATTTCAAGCAGTAATAATATTGTTTTTGAGTGCGATATGTGTAATATCAGTTTCTTGTGATAACTTTTGAATGGTTTGAGATATTAAAATACTAATATAAAGGATATTTAAACACAGATATTTTCATTACCTTCAAGATGGTATAAAGCATAGCTATATAACTCATGTCACATAACTGTCAAGCGTTTACAGCTGTTCCCAGTGTTGTTCCAGCTTTATATATACATTTTTTTATGTTGGGTTTCAACGACGCACTATACTGATGGCTACGATCTATTGGCGTCGATGAATGATGAATGAGATGATGGGATGATGAGATGAAAGGTTATTTCATTAGGTGTTTTGGATGGTGGAAAGGAGTCGGTCGTGGCCTGTTGATAATGAACCGTCCTAGTATCAACCTGAACGACAGAGAGAAACCACGATGCACCCCTGTCAGGAAGATCGACCATGGCGGGAATCGAGCCCCGGTCTCCCGAATGACGGTTCAGAGTGTTACCACTCGGCCACACGTCTCGGTGTTCCAGCTGTAGGTCTATACGCTTGATAACACGATAAAAGCTACATAGTTATATAACTGCTACAATCTGGAAGGTTTTAAAAGTAGCTGTGTTTGAATTGTATTACAATTTTGATTTTCCATTTCGTTGAAAAATTATCACAAAAAATCCCTGATATTTCGCTAAATCGACTCCCATGGACAATTGACAAATGATCCGCTCAACCTCGCAAGGAGTCTGCATGGGGCAGAGGCTACTCGTTCTGACGGACAGTCATGGACGAGGTCTGACGGACAGTCATGGACGAGGTCTGACGGACAGTCATGGACGAGGTCTGACGGACAGTCATGGACGAGGTCTGACGGACAGTCATGGACGAGGTCTGACGGACAGTCATGGACGAGGTCTGACGGACAGTCATGGACGAGGTCTGACGGACAGTCATGGACGAGGTCTGACGGACAGTCATGGACGAGGTCTGACGGACAGTCATGGACGAGGTCTGACGGACAGTCATGGAGGAGGTCTGACGGACAGTCAAGGACGAGGTCTGACGGACAGTCATGGACGAGGTCTGACGGACAGTCATGGACGAGGTCTGACGGACAGTCATGGACGAGGTCTGACGGACAGTCATGGACGAGGTCTGACGGACAGTCATGGACGAGGTCTGACGGACAGTCATGGACGAGGTCTGACGGACAGTCATGGACGAGGTCTGACGGACAGTCATGGACGAGGTCTGACGGACAGTCATGGACGAGGTCTGACGGACAGTCATGGACGAGGTCTGACGGACAGTCATGGACGAGGTCTGACGGACAGTCATGGAGGAGGTCTGACGGACAGTCATGGAGGAGGTCTGACGGACAGTCAAGGACGAGGTCTGACGGACAGTCATGGACGAGGTCTGACGGACAGTCATGGACGAGGTCTGACGGACAGTCATGGACGAGGTCTGACGGACAGTCATGGACGAGGTCTGACGGACAGTCATGGACGAGGTCTGACGGACAGTCATGGACGAGGTCTGACGGACAGTCATGGACGAGGTCTGACGGACAGTCATGGACGAGGTCTGACGGACAGTCATGGACGAGGTCTGACGGACAGTCATGAAGGAGGTCTGACGGACAGTCATGGACGTGGTCTGACGGACAGTCATGGACGAGGTCTGACGGACAGTCAAGGACGAGGTCTGACGGACAGTCAAGGACGAGGTCTGACGGACAGTCATGGAGGAGGTCTGACGGACAGTCAAGGACGAGGTCTGACGGACAGTCATGGACGAGGTCTGACGGACAGTCATGGACGAGGTCTGACGGACAGTCATGAAGGAGGTCTGACGGACAGTCATGGACGTGGTCTGACGGACAGTCATGGACGAGGTCGGACGGACAGTCATGGACGAGGTCTGACGGACAGTCATGAAGGAGGTCTGACGGACAGTCATGGACGTGGTCTGACGGACAGTCATGGACGAGGTCTGACGGACAGTCATGGACGAGGTCTGACGGACAGTCATGGAGGAGGTCTGACGGACAGTCAAGGACGAGGTCTGACGGACAGTCATGGACGAGGTCTGACGGACAGTCATGGACGAGGTCTGACGGACAGTCATGGAGGAGGTCTGACGGACAGTCAAGGACGAGGTCTGACGGACAGTCATGGACGAGGTCTGACGGACAGTCATGGACGAGGTCTGACGGACAGTCATGGACGAGGTCTGACGGACAGTCATGGAGGAGGTCTGACGGACAGTCAAGGACGAGGTCTGACGGACAGTCATGGACGAGGTCTGACGGACAGTCATGGACGAGGTCTGACGGACAGTCATGGACGAGGTCTGACGGACAGTCATGGACGAGGTCTGACGGACAGTCATGGACGAGGTCTGACGGACAGTCATGGACGAGGTCTGACGGACAGTCATGGAGGAGGTCTGACGGACAGTCATGAAGGAGGTCTGACGGACAGTCATGGACGTGGTCTGACGGACAGTCATGGACGAGGTCTGACGAACAGTCATGGACGAGGTCTGACGGACAGTCATGGACGAGGTCTGACGGACAGTCATGGACGAGGTCTGACGGACAGTCATGGACGAGGTCTGACGGACAGTCATGGAGGAGGTCTGACGGACAGTCAAGGACGAGGTCTGACGGACAGTCATGGACGAGGTCTGACGGACAGTCATGGACGAGGTCTGACGGACAGTCATGGACGAGGTCTGACGGACAGTCATGGACGAGGTCTGACGGACAGTCATGGACGAGGTCTGACGGACAGTCATGGACGAGGTCTGACGGACAGTCATGGACGAGGTCTGACGGACAGTCATGGACGAGGTCTGACGGACAGTCATGGACGAGGTCTGACGGACAGTCATGAAGGAGGTCTGACGGACAGTCATGGACGTGGTCTGACGGACAGTCATGGACGAGGTCTGACGGACAGTCATGGACGAGGTCTGACGGACAGTCATGGAGGAGGTCTGACGGACAGTCAAGGACGTGGTCTGACGGACAGTCATGGACGAGGTCTGACGGACAGTCATGGACGAGGTCTGACGGACAGTCATGGACGAGGTCTGACGGACAGTCATGAAGGAGGTCTGACGGACAGTCATGGACGTGGTCTGACGGACAGTCATGGACGAGGTCGGACGGACAGTCATGGACGAGGTCTGACGGACAGTCATGAAGGAGGTCTGACGGACAGTCATGGACGTGGTCTGACGGACAGTCATGGACGAGGTCTGACGGACAGTCATGGACGAGGTCTGACGGACAGTCATGGAGGAGGTCTGACGGACAGTCAAGGACGAGGTCTGACGGACAGTCATGGACGAGGTCTGACGGACAGTCATGGACGAGGTCTGACGGACAGTCATGGAGGAGGTCTGACGGACAGTCAAGGACGAGGTCTGACGGACAGTCATGGACGAGGTCTGACGGACAGTCATGGACGAGGTCTGACGGACAGTCATGGACGAGGTCTGACGGACAGTCATGGAGGAGGTCTGACGGACAGTCAAGGACGAGGTCTGACGGACAGTCATGGACGAGGTCTGACGGACAGTCATGGACGAGGTCTGACGGACAGTCATGGACGAGGTCTGACGGACAGTCATGGACGAGGTCTGACGGACAGTCATGGACGAGGTCTGACGGACAGTCATGGACGAGGTCTGACGGACAGTCATGGAGGAGGTCTGACGGACAGTCATGAAGGAGGTCTGACGGACAGTCATGGACGTGGTCTGACGGACAGTCATGGACGAGGTCTGACGAACAGTCATGGACGAGGTCTGACGGACAGTCATGGACGAGGTCTGACGGACAGTCATGGACG
Source organism: Brachyptera risi (assembly GCA_964007535.1). Taxonomy (NCBI): domain Eukaryota; kingdom Metazoa; phylum Arthropoda; class Insecta; order Plecoptera; family Taeniopterygidae; genus Brachyptera; species Brachyptera risi. The sequence goes on along the minus strand of OZ023330.1, from coordinate 46,662,698 downwards.
AGGTCTGACGGACAGTCATGGACGAGGTCTGACGGACAGTCATGGAGGAGGTCTGACGGACAGTCAAGGACGAGGTCTGACGGACAGTCATGGACGAGGTCTGACGGACAGTCATGGACGAGGTCTGACGGACAGTCATGGACGAGGTCTGACGGACAGTCATGGACGAGGTCTGACGGACAGTCATGGACGAGGTCTGACGGACAGTCATGGACGAGGTCTGACGGACAGTCATGGACGAGGTCTGACGGACAGTCATGGACGAGGTCTGACGGACAGTCATGGACGAGGTCTGACGGACAGTCATGAAGGAGGTCTGACGGACAGTCATGGACGTGGTCTGACGGACAGTCATGGACGAGGTCTGACGGACAGTCATGGACGAGGTCTGACGGACAGTCATGGAGGAGGTCTGACGGACAGTCAAGGACGTGGTCTGACGGACAGTCATGGACGAGGTCTGACGGACAGTCATGGACGAGGTCTGACGGACAGTCATGGACGAGGTCTGACGGACAGTCATGGACGAGGTCTGACGGACAGTCATGGACGAGGTCTGACGGACAGTCATGGACGAGGTCTGATGGACAGTCATGGACGAGGTCTGACGGACAGTCATGGACGAGGTCTGACGGACAGTCATGGACGAGGTCTGATGGACATACATGGACGAGGTCTGACGGGCAGTCATGGACGAGGTCTGACGGACAGTCATGGACGAGGTCTGACGGACAGTCATGGACGAGGTCTGACGGACAGTCATGGACGAGGTCTGACGGACAGTCATGGACGAGGTCTGACGGACAGTCATGGACGAGGTCTGACGGACAGTCATGGACGAGGTCTGACGGACAGTCATGGACGAGGTCTGACGGACAGTCATGGACGAGGTCTGACGGACAGTCATGGACGAGGTCTGACGGACAGTCATGGACGAGGTCTGACGGACAGTCATGGACGAGGTCTGACGGACAGTCATGAAGGAGGTCTGACGGACAGTCATGGACGTGGTCTGACGGACAGTCATGGACGAGGTCTGACGGACAGTCATGGACGAGGTCTGACGGACAGTCATGGAGGAGGTCTGACGGACAGTCAAGGACGTGGTCTGACGGACAGTCATGGACGAGGTCTGACGGACAGTCATGGACGAGGTCTGACGGACAGTCATGGACGAGGTCTGACGGACAGTCATGGACGAGGTCTGACGGACAGTCATGGACGAGGTCTGACGGACAGTCATGGACGAGGTCTGATGGACAGTCATGGACGAGGTCTGACGGACAGTCATGGACGAGGTCTGATGGACATACATGGACGAGGTCTGACGGGCAGTCATGGACGAGGTCTGACGGACAGTCATGGACGAGGTCTGACGGACAGTCATGGACGAGGTCTGACGGACAGTCATGGACGAGGTCTGACGGACAGTCATGGACGAGGTCTGACGGACAGTCATGGACGAGGTCTGACGGACAGTCATGGACGAGGTCTGACGGACAGTCATGGACGAGGTCTGACGGACAGTCATGGACGAGGTCTGACGGACAGTCATGGACGAGGTCTGACGGACAGTCATGGATGAGGTCTGACGGACAGTCATGGACGAGGTCCTGAATGAACTTTCAGGCGACAGATTCAACGTGTCCAGTGACGTCAGTGTGCATCCAGGACTCAGTTAAAGGGCATCACAAACCTGAAATTAGAATGCAATGAATAATGACGATATAATTATTTCCCTAATGTTAGTGAAAACTAGTAATTATCATCTAAATTACGTCAATTTCTGGTAATTTCACTGTCCTTCAGAGCGCACGTCACGTGACCACTGGTAAAGCATCAGATCCCTAGCCTCGCAGGCCGCATCATGTGTGCAAGTGAGGATATCTAATTGTCTGTATATCGAGCCAAGTGGAGACTCGAGCTGGCCGAGGTGAGAGTGTTTCTGACATCAGTCGACGCCTGAGACGAGTGTTTGCCACCAAGCTGTGCACTCTCTCGCACCTGACAGCTTCTCGTGTTACCGACTCACACCACTCCTAATAGCAGGACAAGGAGATAGTTTCACCGCTCCGTGGGAGGTATGCGTGAGTGTCTCTTCGATCTATTTATTTGCTTTTTTCTTTTTTAGATGAGCGTAGCGAAGTCTTCATCCCATTCTTATGGAGCTTTGTCTGTGTGTGTTTTTTTTTTTTTTTTTTGTGAGCACTGGTCGCATGGTTTGACTGACCAACATGAAACTTTTTTGTACGGGCAAACTTTTCCAACTTAGAACTGTCTAGTTTTTGGAATGAATCGGTTCAACCGATTTTGAGAAATTTAATGTCAAAATTAATAAAACCCCATAAGATAAGGCTGGGCAAGAAAATGTGGAAAATAAAACCTCATCAAATGGAATGAAATTTTCTGTAAATGTGTATATACATGATGACACACATTATCCCCGTTTTGTAAGCAATTCGAACCAGCCGTTTTGTAAGCAATTCGAACCAGCCGTTTTGTAAGCAATTCGAACCAGCCGTTTTGAGGAAAAAAAATGAATTAGCTGTTTTAATTCATCAAATATATAATTGATGAGCGTAGCAAAGTCTCCATCCCACTCTTATAGGGCTTTGTCTGTGTGTTTTTTTTGTTTTTTTGTTTGTTTTTTTGTTTGTTTGTAAGCACTCCACAGGTCGCAAGGGTTGACTGATCAACATGAAACTTTTTTGGTACACGCAAACTCATCCAACTCAGAACTGTATAGTTTTTGGGATGAATCGGTCGGACCGATTTTGAGAATCATCATCTCAAAGTTTCTAAAAACCCCATAAGATTTGACTGAGCGGAAAATGTTGAAAAATAAAATCTCTCCAAATGGGATGAAATTCTCTCTGAATGTGTATACATGGATTTTACACATTATTACGATTTTTTAAGCAATTCTGATCAGTCGTTTTGAAGAAAAAAAATAAAATGACTGATAATATTCATAAAATATATCATAAAAATTGTGACAGAATTAAGTTGTCGAGATTCACTGCTTTCTAGATTCAAGAGTTGACCAACAATGAAGTAATTTTTATATGCGTCAAGGTGTGTAGAATACCAGAGTTAATGAAGTGGCAAGAGTAGAACTACTTTAACGACTTTTATAGCTTATTCAGATATCAAGGTGTGTAGAATTCCAGAGTCGATAAAGTAGCAAGGGTAGAACTCCTTCAAGGACTTTTATACCTTATTCAGATATCTCGCTCATTTTACAACGCATATTTCGCGTTTGACTAGTAGATATGTTCAAGCAGAATTAAGTTGTCGAGATTCACTGCTTTCTAGATTCAAGAGTTTTTTTATATGCGTCAAGGTGTGTAGAATACCAGAGTCAATGAAGTGGCAAGGGTAGAACTACTTCAAGCACTTTTATAGCTTATTCAGATATCAAGGTGTGTAGAATACCAGAGTCGATAAAGTAGCAAGGGTAGAACTACTTCAAGCACTTTTATAGCTTATTCAGATATCAAGGTGTGTAGAATACCAGAGTCAATAAAGTGGCAAGAGTAGAACTACTCCAAGGACTTTTATAGCTTATTCAGATATCAAGGTGTGTAGAATACCAGAGTCGATAAAGTAGCGAGGGTAGAACTACTTCAAGCACTTTTATAGCTTATTCAGATATCAATGTGTGTAGAATACCAGAGTCGATAAAGTGGCAAGAGTAGAACTACTCCAAGGACTTTTATAGCTTATTCAGATATCAAGGTGTGTAGAATACCAGAGTCGATAAAGTAGCAAGGGTAGAACTACTTCAAGCACTTTTATAGCTTATTCAGATATCAAGGTGTGTAGAATACCAGAGTCGATAAAGTGGCAAGAGTAGAACTACTTCAAGGACTTTTATAGCTTATTCAGATATCAAGGTGTGTAGAATACCAGAGTCGATAAAGTGGCAAGAGTAGAACTACTTCAAGGACTTTTATAGCTTATTCAGGTATCAAGGTGTGTAGAATACCAGAGTCGATAAAGTAGCAAGGGTAGAACTACTTCAAGCACTTTTATAGCTTATTCAGATATCAATGTGTGTAGAATACCAGAGTCGATAAAGTGGCAAGGGTAGAACTACTTCAAGGACTTTTATAGCTTATTCAGGTATCAAGGTGTGTAGAATACCAGAGTCGATAAAGTAGCAAGGGTAGAACTACTTCAAGGACTTTTATAGCTTATTCAGATATCAAGGTGTGTAGAATACCAGAGTCGATAAAGTGGCAAGGGTAGAACTACTTCAAGGACTTTCATAGCTTATTCAGATATCAAGGTGTGTAGAATACCAGAGTCAATAAAGTGGCAAGGGTAGAACTACTTCAAGCACTTCTATAGCATATTCAGATATCAAGGTGTGTAGAATACCAGAGTCGATAAAGTGGCAAGGGTAGAACTACTTCAAGGACTTTTATAGCTTATTCAGGTATCAAGGTGTGTAGAATACCAGAGTCGATAAAGTAGCAAGGGTAGAACTACTTCAAGGACTTTTATAGCTTATTCAGATATCAAGGTGTGTAGAATACCAGAGTCGATAAAGTGGCAATGGTAGAACTACTTCAAGGACTTTTATAGCTTATTCAGGTATCAAGGTGTGTAGAATACCAGAGTCAATAAAGTGGCAATGGTAGAACTACTTCAAGCACTTTTTTTAGCTTATTCAGGTATCAAGGTGTGTAGAATACCAGAGTCGATAAAGTAGCAAGGGTAGAACTACTTCAAGCACTTTTATAGCTTATTCAGATATCAAGGTGTGTAGAATACCAGAGTCGATAAAGTGGCAAGAGTAGAACTACTTCGAGCACTTTTATAGCTTATTCAGATATCAAGGTGTGTAGAATACCAGAGTCGATAAAGTGGCAATGGTAGAACTACTTCAAGCACTTTTATAGCTTATTCAGGTATCAAGGTGTGTAGAATACCAGAGTCAATAAAGTGGCAAGGGCAGAACTACTTTAAGGACTTTCATAGCTTATTCAGGTATCAAGGTGTGTAGAATACCAGAGTCAATAAAGTAGCAAGGGTAGAACTACTTCAAGCACTTCTATAGCATATTCAGATATCAAGGTGTGTAGAATACCAGAGTCGATAAAGTGGCAAGGGTAGAACTACTTCAAGCACTTATATAGCTTATTCAGGTATCAAGGTGTGTAGAATACCAGAGTCGATAAAGTGGCAAGGGTAGAACTACTTCAAGCACTTTTATGGCTCATTCAGATATCAAGGTGTGTAGAATACCAGAGTCAATAAAGTGGCAAGAGTAGAACCACTTCAAGCACTTTTATGGCTCATTCAGATATCAAGGTGTGTAGAATACCAGAGTCAATAAAGTGGCAAGGGTAGAACTACTTCAAGCACTTTTATACTTTATTCAGATATCAAGGTGTGTAGAATACCAGAGTCAATAAAGTGGCAAGGGTAGAACTACTTCAAGCACTTTTATACCTTATTCAGATATCAAGGTGTGTAGAATACCATAGTCGATAAAGTAGCAAGGGTAGAACTACTTCAAGCACTTCTATAGCTTATTCAGATATCAAGGTGTGTAGAATACCAGAGTCGATAAAGTAGCAAGGGTAGAACTACTTCAATGACTTTTATACCTTATCGGATATCTCGCTCATCTTACAACGCATATTTCGCGTTTGACTGGTATTGAACAAAAGAGCATGTACAATACATATAGATAAATGACCAGTCACGTGACGTCCACAAAGCCCTGAGGAGCTTGTCTGTGGATTATAGATTGAAAAAGATGGGGAAGAATATTGTGCCGTGCGATAATTGAAACACAAGTATGCATACCAAGGGCGAATGTGATGCGGTTTGATACAATAGACCTTATATGGTGAAATCAATAGATTTTTGTGTTAAGAACCCGGTTTATGAAGCTTCTTTCTCTGATAATTTCATACACCAAAAAAATTAATTCTCATCTTAAGAATGGCCTGACATAGGTCTACAATATTATTGCTATTCACATTTCATATTCAAAACTTGAAATGTTGAGAAAATCAGCTTTGAAAAACATGGTTACAATTTATAAGATTGAAAAAAAAGTTATTTTAAATTAATTTCAATCAAAAACTTGGTTGAATTATTTATTCGTATTTATATGTGAGCATGACATTACGGATGAAAATACGAAACGAAGTATAACCAAGGGAAAAATATCGAGTTTGTATAACTGGTTCACTTTGCTTGGTGATATCTAGCAAATAGCCAACTGCACCATAAGTTAGATTTATATTCTTCATTCCATGGATGAACAAAGTGATTTTACCACATTTTTGTCTCATGTCAATATAAATATGCCATCAATCTCTTGAATGTCACTGACACAGCCTTCTTTATTCAAATCATTCATTTCTTATACTGCCCTTTCACTCGGGCTATTTTGACGGGTTCGCGCATATTTTCTCGCGCAGACAAAAATGACGTCATGGTCTGGTATGTACTGCACCCTGGTATTTAAAGTTTCAACTTCGAACAATTGTCATTCTTTTCAATTGTCACAATTTGTCAATTTCTTGCGACGTGATTGAGGTTATGTCATATCTACATTTTGGCTAGGGCCTATAGGCTTACCCAGATTTAGACGTGAACGATATTCATGTTAACCCTAGCATGAACATCATTGAAGAACTTGTCCCGGTGATATTCCGAATCCATATTATGGAATAAAATCTTTTATTATCATAAACTATGACTCATGAACAAAGTTAGTGTACTCGCGAAGTCACGGCCTAATAGAATGCGTGCGTAATTTAAATTGTATTACGGAAATTCCCAAAGTAGCTCATAGATTCACAGATATGACACTTCAAACAACCTGATTTACTTGAACATCTTTGGAAAGTGACGTCATGGTCTGGAAACAACGGCACCATCGGCGATTTTGTGAACTAAAATAATTGGACATCGGTTGACATGGGAAGCATACCCCGAGTGAAAGGGCAGTATCAGAGAAGAATGATCTGAATGAAGAAGGCTGTGGTCACTGATCACTAACTATTGTTGAGCCTTGCAATAGTTATGGATGGAAAGACAGATAATTCCCCACTTTGCGCTTGCCTTAACATGACATATATAAATAGATTGAATCGATATTCAAAACGCTCCGACTCATTTCTTTACTCTGCTCTACTTACAGCCACGAACTAGAAGATGAATAGAACATTTTTAAGTGATGACAACTGTTGGAAATTATTTTGAACAAAATCAAGTATCTAATTCGCGAGACGATTTAGTTTTTAGCACAAAAAAAAGGTTTCGAAACAAGTTTCATAAGTTTCTTAAAGAGTCTAAGAATGTGAAAATATATAGACCATCAAAGTTGATATAATTATTGTTTTTTCGGTACATATTGAATATTGAAGAAGTGATGAGATGGGATGTGGAAGAAAGAAGAGAATTGCGGAAGAGAGTGGAGGATGAAGAGTGGTGGGAAGATAGGGATGTATGGAGGAAGTTTGTGGAGAGAGTGGTGGATGAAGAGTAGTGGGAAGATAGGGATGTATGGAGGGAGTGGAGAGAGTGGAAGTGCAAGAGAGTGGAGGATGAAGAGTGGTGGGAAGATAGGGATGTATGGAGGGAGAGGAGAGAGTGGAAGTGGGAGAGAGTGGAGGATGAAGAGTGGTGGGAAGATATAGGGATGTATGGAGGGAGCTTGTGGAGAGAGTGGAGGATGAAGAGTGGTGGGAAGATAGGGATGTATGGAGGGAGTGGAGAGAGTGGAAGTGCGAGAGAGTGGAGGATGAAGAGTGGTGGGAAGATAGGGATGTATGGAGGGAGTGGAGAGAGTGGAAGTGGAAGAGAGTGGAGGATGAGGAGTGGTGGGAAGATGGGGATGTATGGAGGGAGTGGAAAGAGTGGAAGTGCAAGAGAGTGGAGGATGAAGAGTGGTGGGAAGATAGGGATGTATGGAGGGAGTGGAGAGAGTGGAAGTGGAAGAGAGTGGAGGATGAAGAGTGGTGGGAAGATATAGGGATGTATGGAGGGAGCTTGTGGAGAGAGTGGAGGATGAAGAGTGGTGCGAGGATAGGGATGTATGGAGGGAGTGGAGAGAGTGGAAGTGCAAGAGCGTGGAGGATGAAGAGTGGTGGGAAGATAGGGATGTATGGAGGGAGTGGAGAGAGTGGAAGTGGAAGAGAGTGGAGGATGAAGAGTGGTGGGAAGATATAGGGATGTAAGGAGGGAGCTTGTGGAAAGAGTGGAAGTGGAAGAGAGAGGAGGATGAAGAGTGGTGGGAAGATAGGGATGTATGGAGGGAGTGGAGAGAGTGGAAGTGCAAGAGAGTGGAGGATGAAGAGTGGTGGGAAGATAGGGATGTATGGAGGGAGTGGAGAGAGTGGAAGTGGAAGAGAGTGGAGGATGAAGAGTGGTGGGAAGATATAGGGATGTATGGAGGGAGCTTGTGGAGAGAGTGGAGGATGAAGAGTGGTGCGAGGATAGGGATGTATGGAGGGAGTGGAGAGAGTGGAAGTGCAAGAGCGTGGAGGATGAAGAGTGGTGGGAAGATAGGGATGTATGGAGGGAGTGGAGAGAGTGGAAGTGGAAGAGAGTGGAGGATGAAGAGTGGTGGGAAGATATAGGGATGTAAGGAGGGAGCTTGTGGAAAGAGTGGAAGTGGAGGAGAGTGGAGGATGAAGAGTGGTGGGAAGCTAGGGATGTATGGAGGGAGCTTGTGGAGAGAGTGGGAGAGGAAGAGAGATGTGGATGAAGAGTGGTGGGAAGATAGGGATGATAAGATGGAGATGCATGGAGGGAGCTTGTGGAAAGAGTGGGAGTGGAAGAGAGTGGAGGATGAAGAGTGGTGGGAAGATAGGGATTTAAGGAGGGAGCTTGTGGAAAGAGTGGAAGTGGAAGAGAGAGGAGGATGAAGAGTGGTGGGAAGATTGGGATGTATGGAGGGAGCTTGTGGAGAGAGTGGAAGTGGAAGAGAGTGGAGGATGAAGAGTGGTGGGAAGATGGGGATGTATGGAGGGAGCTTGTGGAGAGAGTAGAGGATGAAGAGTGGTGGGAAGATAGGGATGTATGGAGGGAGTGGAGAGAGTGGAAGTGCAAGAGAGTGGAGGATGAAGAGTGGTGGGAAGATAGGGATGTATGGAGGGAGAGGAGAGAGTGGAAGTGGAAGAGAGTGGAGGATGAAGAGTGGTGGAAAGATATAGGGATGTAAGGAGGGAGCTTGTGGAAAGAGTGGAAGTGGAGGAGAGTGGAGGATGAAGAGTGGTGGGAAGCTAGGGATGTATGGAGGGAGCTTGTGGAGAGAGTGGGAGAGGAAGAGAGATGTGGATGAAGAGTGGTGGGAAGATAGGGATGATAAGATGGAGATGCATGGAGGGAGCTCGTGGAAAGAGTGGGAGTGGAAGAGAGTGGAGGATGAAGAGTGGTGGGAAGATAGGGATGTAAGGAGGGAGCTTGTGGAAAGAGTGGAAGTGGAAGAGAGTGGAGGATGAAGAGTGGTGGGAAGATGGGGATGTATGGAGGGAGCTTGTGGAGAGAGTAGAGGATGAAGAGTGGTGGGAAGATAGGGATGTATGGAGGGAGTGGAGAGAGTGGTAGTGGAAGAGAGTGGAGGATGAAGAGTGGTGGGAAGATAGGGATGATAAGATAGAGATGCATGGAGGGAGCTTGTGGAAAGAGTGGAAGTGGAAGAGAGTGGAGGATGAAGAGCGGTGGGAAGATAGGGATGTAAGGAGGGAGCTTGTGAAAAGAGTGGAAGTGGAAGAGAGTGGAGGATGAAGAGTGGGTGGAAGATAGGGATGTGAGAAGGGAGCTTGTGGAAAGAGTGGAAGTGGAAGAGAGTGGAGGATGAAGAGTGGTGGGAAGATAGGGATGATAAGATAGAGATGCATGGAGGGAGCTTGTGGAAAGAGTGGAAGTGGAAGAGAGTGGAGGATGAAGAGCGGTGGGAAGATAGGGATGTAAGGAGGGAGCTTGTGGAAAGAGTGGAAGTGGAAGAGAGTGGAGGATGAAGAGCGGTGGGAAGATAGGGATGTAAGGAGGGAGCTTGTGAAAAGAGTGGAAGTGGAAGAGAGTGGAGGATGAAGAGTGGGTGGAAGATAGGGATGTGAGAAGGGAGCTTGTGGAAAGAGTGGAAGTGGAAGAGAGTGGAGGATGAAGAGTGGTGGGAAGATAGGGATGATAAGATAGAGATGCATGGAGGGAGCTTGTGGAAAGAGTGGAAGTGGAAGAGAGTGGAGGATGAAGAGCGGTGGGAAGATAGGGATGTAAGGAGGGAGCTTGTGGAAAGAGTGGAAGTGGAAGAGAGTGGAGGATGAAGAGTGGGTGGAAGATAGGGATGTGAGAAGGGAGCTTGTGGAAAGAGTGGAAGTGGAAGAGAGTGGAGGATGAAGAGTGGTGGGAAGATAGGGATGATAAGATAGAGATGCATGGAGGGAGCTTGTGGAAAGAGTGGAAGTGGAAGAGAGTGGAGGATGAAGAGCGGTGGGAAGATAAAGGGATGTAAGGAGGGAGCTTGTGGAAAGAGTGGAAGTGGAAGAGAGTGGAGGATGAAGAGTGGTGGGAAGATAGGGATGTAAGGAGGGAGCTTGTGGAAAGAGTTGAAGTGGAAGAGAGTGGAGGATGAAGAGTGGTGGGAAGATAGGGATGCATGGATGGAGCTTGTGGAGAGAGTGGAAGTGGAAGAGAGTGGAGGATGAAGAGTGGTGGGAAGCTAGGGATGTAAGGAGGGAGCTTCTGGAAAGAGTGGAAGTGGAAGAGAGTGGAGGATGAAGAGTGGTGGGAAGATAGGGATGCATGGAGGGAGCTTGTGGAGAAAGTGGAGGATGAAGAGTGGTGGGAAGCTAGGGATGTATGGAGGAAGTGGAAGAGAGTGGAAGTGGAAGAGAGTGGAAGTGGAAGAGAAAGATTGCCAGGGAGTGTTGTGCCTGGCAAGCACAAGACTCCGTGTGTAATATGCCGAACATTCTTGCTCGTTCCGAACCCCCCAACCCGACTAGTTTGGATAGTGGGACGGATTCTATTATCCATTGAATATGGAGAACTCACCCATATTTTCGCAATCTTTCCGACGAAAATGCCGGAATGGGATGTATTTTGATCAACAATAATTGAAATGAAGGCATATTTTGACATTCTCGCATGGTGCTATTTCTGTACTCACTGTAACTGCGATTACAATGAAAGATATCTACTTGGTCAGCCATGTTGGAGGCAGTCAGCTAGTGTATGTTGCTTCAGTATCTGCATCTAGAATGGCTGCTCTAACCAAGAAATCTTAATGAAACCGGATCTTCATACCACGAAAAAAAAACATGAAGACGACATTGAAATTAGAATGTGCCATCACTTCTGGATAACATAGTGACGCCATGATTAGGAAAAAGCAACATCATAGATGTGTCGCTTCAAGTTCTCTATATAGTCGATAGTTACCGTTTTTTCAAACAGGAACATTATTTTATATATGTTCTCAAGAAAAACGCAATTGCTGAATGTTAACTCTTCGAATTGTTACATTGCGGTGCGAGGCGATTTCGACGATAAACATTCCTATATACAGTCAAGAAAATGAAAAGAAAACGGCTTCAAATCACTGTACTTACATTGTTATTGGAAATCCAACATTCATCATTACGAAACAACACATGGTTACGGAAACATCGCACAGAATAGCCAAACTAAATATAATACATATCTTTTAATAACATCGAAACTTGATACAAATCATTGTTTCCCAATTAAGGCTGTGGATGAATTATAACACCATACATATAATCATATCAGCACCTGAGTAATATAGGAATAATAATTAAAATAACGGAAATAATAAATTGTAATATCGATAATGATATCACTGTTTTATTAGATGAGCGTGGAGATTCCATTTAACATACCGAAAAAATGGGCTTCAATTTCATGTTTTTTTTTCATGTTTTTGTTGGTGTGTTTGTATTTTTGTGCACGGCATACAGGTCAGGAAAAAATACCCACCGACTTGAAACTTTTTCCACATATTTCTGTCATAGCAGAATGAGCTGGGATTGTTTTTCAGAAAAAACGTTCCGAAAGTTTTTCCGGAAAAAATTCGGAAAGTTTGAGGAATCCTCATAAGAATATCACTGGTGGATAATACTTGAAATATGGAAAATTTTCGAAAACTTCAAAATGTTCACTGAATATGGAAAACATAATTATGGATATTGTCAGTGACTTTCACAACATTCAGATGGCAAATAACAAAAAAAAAAACGATATGAAAGTATCCATTTGATTGAAGGTTGGGGTCAAGATGCATTGAGGGTTGCGTTGGTTTGCCGCGGTGAGTCGGGCAAACGCAACCCTCAATGCATCTTCGTTGGGATCAATTGACCACTGGTGATAGGCGTGGCTAATCGCCAGGCCACCTTGATCTATACTTCATGTGGGAATTTAGAGATACTCTGATAGGTAAATGTGAAATTTCCCACATAACAAACAGCCCATTTGATTGGATGTTCTGTTTTGTGACGGTTATGGGCGGGTCAATCACTAGTCGTCAATTTGTTTTGCAAGTGTATATGCGGCAGGTTGCAGCACTATAAATATCAACAAGTTGCAGGTAAGGTTTTTGATCGTTTGAACTAATCCAAGGTCCGTAGATGTGGATTGATCTGACGAAATATTTTTCATTCTACATTTCCATACTTCTAAGCTCATCTCACAACGCACTTCCCGCGTTTTCCTGTATTCAAACGTATGCAAGCTAATGCTACCCACATAAGCCGAAGCTTGTGTGTGGGAGAGGAGGAAGAATACGGATAGATTGTGTACAAAAGTGACCTCGAAACAGTAGATTTTACATTTGTTTATATGAAAGAAATATATCATGTGACACTTTGGACCACTCGAAATAAAAATAGTTGATCAGAGAATCTGAACGTGAAGAACCAAATAGTAGAATGAAGAAAAATATTAAATATTTGACATAAATAACAAAACAATACAAATCAATGTGCACATGATACTACCCTAATGATAGAATTACCCTAATTTGATTTTCTCTTTCCAAGAAAAGCAACCAAATCAATTCTTTTGCAAGCTCAAGTTCAAAGCCTATCGCTATACAGGCTAGATTGGTCTTACGAGCACATGTATAGCTGAGTGTTTTTTTTTATTATTTTTTTTCATTATTTGATTCAGATGACTGTTTACAATAAAGAACCAGTATATGAATGGTCAATATGATAATAAAATGTGAAATACACTCAATAATGCAGTAAAAAAAACATTGTCAACTTAAAATCGTCTGATTTTCGCTAAATGCAATAGTGTATATACATTCTCATTCAGCATAAAATCAGTAGTTCATGAGCAATCACAGATGTGTTTACAACCTTTCTTGAATTCTTCTAAACCATAAATGCATTTCTGTCGAATACAATTTTTTAATGTCCGCTTGAATAAATTATGCAATGACGCACTCGCTTCATGTGATCCGGGAGGGAAGGGGCATGTCGGACCCGGTTCGCTCCCCGCTACCGTCCATCTTTACAGGGATTTTTCGTGGTTTCCCTCTGTAGTCTAGGCTAATGCCGGGATGGTTCCCACAATATAGGCCACGACCGCTTCATTCCCACTATCCTTCCCATTACCCATAATACCTTCATCTCACCATCATCTCATCAATCATTTATCCGACGCCAATAGATCTTAGTAATCATTACAGTGCGTCGTTAAAACTCAATATATATAAAAAAGATTGGTCTTTACTGCATGTAGGCCCTACAGTGATCAATAAATATAAAGCATTGCGCAGATAACGCAAGTTTCCGAACACTGTGTCTTTACCGCATGAGCCTACATGTTCGGTCTAAACAAACATTTCCATGCGTTGTTTAATCAACATTTGAAAGCTACCGTGTTTGGTGTATATCCAGCGTGATCAAGTGGCTGGAAACGCGTTTGTTTGTTTGTTTACTAACACCACAATAATATGTCGCGTCATGTTTTGTTTGCAGAGGTTTCGTTGCGTGAGCTATGGAGAGTACTTGGAATTGCGATACCACCCGAACCTTCCCGTGTATTATTATATGTCAATACTTCAAACAAGGGGTATCAAAACAAAATGATGGAGAAACAGTGTGGCATGTCGTCAAGGGCGATAAAATTACAGTATTTATGTGATAAGTAAGTACATCTTAGTTATAATACTTATATATAGGCCTAATACATATAGTATTATGATATAATATCAAATTGGTTATTGTTTGCTTAACGACCCCACCAACAGCTAGGTTATACGGGGAATATCAAATTGATTATTGTTTGCTTAACGACCCCACCAACAGCTAGGTTATACGGGGAATATCAAATTGATTATTGTTTGCTTAACGACCCCACCAACAGCTAGGTTATACGGGGAATATCAAATTATGTTATATTATAAACTATTAAAATTAAAATTAAAATTATTATATATAAATTTCACATCTGCTGTTAATGGAAAGAATAAGTGATCATTGCCCAAGAGACTTGGTTCAAAGTGGAAGAAATCAACATTATCGTGTGTTTTGTTCACTCTTAATACCGATGCTGATAATGTCCGGATATATATTACAGAAACGGTTTTTACTTATAATGTGTTCCGGACTTTCGGAAACTGAAAGACTGTTATCTGCGGCGGAAAGTTATGGTCACCAACAGCGCAGTCCTGGTGTTGAAGTTCATTGGTTTTAAATAATTTAAATGGGGTGGTAAGATCGCCCTTGTGGTGCCCCATCCAAACGATCGCACTTTTCATCCTCAGCCTGAATGATTTTGTATCAAGTTTCGATGTTATTAAAAAAAAAAAATTATATCATATCATATTATATTATATTATTTTATATCAAATTGAAATATATTGTATCATGATACTTATGATAGCTGGAGGAATTGAAATTGTTTTCACGATATTAGCAAAGCATGTGTTGCCACTGAAAGAGACATAATAAACTGGAAATTGAAATTCATTCATAAATGAGGAATAAAGCAAGTGATGTGCTGGAATTACCACCGTAGAAGAGGCTCTAACTGGCAGTTAAAAGTTGTTATCACCATGGTTACATATCCTATTTGTGTACACTAACTAACTCTCAGAGTAAAGGCTAATTGGACTAGGTATAATACCGGGCCTATAGATAGATAAGCGATGGATGAAATGTTTAAAACATTAGTTGGAGGTGCCAAGTATAAATTATTTTGTGTTTGAATTGAGAAATTTTCTCTATCCGTATTGTATATTATGTATGAACTAGTTATATTACTATCAGAAACACTGACTTTGATCAGGACATACATTTCCTCGTCGGAGTATAGTACATTATCCCAAATAAAAATAAAAATAATATAAAAACAATTTGAAATTATACTTTAATTTGGAAAGTAATTTTAGTATTTTTGTTATATATTCATATAACCCAAATTACGAAATCTCACGCGATATTCGTAAGTTGGGTTTTATGAACTTGATATTGAGATGAGGTATAATTACAAGATATTTTTGTTATTCAAGTATATTCATTCCGTGCTTAGGGCATTCTGTTCCCTGATATTTATTTATATGTAAGTATTAGAAAGAATCAGACATTGTTGTAAGCAATTCACAAGTATGCATCTCTCCACATCGCTCTATAACGTCGACGTCTGCCTATACCAAGAGAGTAGCCCCGGCATTGAATCATATTTTTGTTTATTTATACGATTTGATTACTAATTTGAAGTTCCATAATTGTATCTTCAATAGTTTTTCTGTTGGTAGGTTTTTATCAGTGTTGGAACCATTGAAAAATGTCTCCTTCACAACTTTCATTGCTGTTTTACAGAAAAGTAAAATAATTATGATAACTAAAGAACTATCAGTTTGATTGTTTTGAAATGTTCACTGTTTGTGTATTGTGTTGATAGCTGTGGTGAGTAGTAAACTTGATATCAAAATAGTGTAATAATCCTTGTATAACATGTAACAGTTCAATCAGAACAATATTGTTTTTTAATTAACCAAATTTAACAAATTGTATCTGTTTCGATTATATTCAAAATATTTCACCACTCACCATAGCTACAACTGAGTCATTCTTTAAAAGAAACCAGAATGTGGTATTGATTACCTGACCAGAACTGGAGACAACTGGTCACAGGTCGTGCTATACGTTTTTTTTATTTTTTTTTATTGGGTTTTAACGACGCACTGTAATGATTACTTAGATCTATTGGCGTCGGATGAATGATTAATGAGATGATGTGATGGTGAGATGAAGGTTTTTATGGGTAGTGGGAAGGATAGTGGGAAGGAAGCGGTCGTGGCCTATATTATAGGAACCATCCCGGCATTAGCCTAGACTACAGAGGGAAACCACGAAAAACCCCTGTAAAGATGGACGGTGCGGGGATCGAACCGGGTCCGATATGTCCCTTCACCTCCCGGGTCACATGAAGCAAGTGAGCTAACCACTCAGCTACTGTGCCGTTCAGTGAAAAAAAATCATAAACACTGTTTGCCAAAAAAAAAATGTAGCATCAGTATTTTTTCCACCAGATTTTTGTTCATGTGTTTATATTGAAAATGTTTCTGATAAATATTCAACAAATTTGAGTGAATTTGATGATCACTCTATACTGTTTTTTGGAATATACACTTTTCCACCCATGTTATGCTGTAGCTACCCCCTTAACAGTGTCAACAATTACTTGTCGATTTATCTCCTGTTGACTATGGTTGTTTCCACTTGTTTTGATGCCATGCAGCCAGGTTTTCTCACGCCAACACCGTGTTTGTGTTGGTCCTCCACCTCACCTTGCGTTACTTCCAATAACAGCCCGTCTTGTCGCTCACACCTCACCTGTAATAACATTGTATCGGTCTTCGGTCAACATAACAAGAACCGGTCAATAACTGCACAATAACAACACTCCACCAGCAATACGTCACAGCAATATCGATCAACGCATTCTACAAACAAGAGTATTTGGAGTGGAAAGAGAGTTGCTCGACGCCCGTCCGCTATATGTGATGTAACAGTGGGCTGTAATGGTGATTAATATAGCAATATTTTCCAAGTTCCCATGCAGTATGCTGTATTCAATCTATCACTAGGCAAACGCGAAATATGCGTTGTAAGATGAGCGAGATATCTGAATAAGGTGTAATAACAGTCCTACATCTGCTACTTTATCGACTCTGGTATTCTACACACTTTGTCTTTCATTTATTTGCTACTTTATCTTCTCTGGTATTCTACACACCTTGACGAATAGTTAATTCTTGGACAAATATCGAATCTATAGGAAGCAGTGAATCTTGGCTCATTTCCATATATTTGATGTATAAAAACAGTCATTTGAATTTTTTTCTTAGAAATGGCTGGTTCGAATTGCTTACAAAATGATGATTATGTGTATCATTCTTGTTTGAACACTGAAAGAAAATTTTATTCAAAAAAAAAACTCATCTAACTAGGCAAACGCGAAATATGCGTTGTAAGATGAGCGAGATATCTGAATAAGGTATAATAACAGTCCTACATTTGCTACTTCATCTTCTCTGGTATTCTACACACTTTGTCTTTCATTTATTTGCTACTTTATCTTCTCTGCATGGTATTCTACACACCTTGACGAATATAAAGAATAGTTGATTCTAGGGCAAATATTGAATCTAGGAAGCAGTGAATCTTGACTCATTTATGAAAACATTTATTTGGATTTTTTTGTTCAAAACGGCTGGTTCGAATTGCTTAAAAAATGATGGTTATGTGTATCATTCTTGTTTGAACACTCAAAGAGAATTTAATTTTTTAAAATTTTCGCACCCAACCTGATCTTATGGGGTTTAAAAAACTTTGACATGATATTTCTCAAAATCTATTCGACCGATTCTTTCCAAAAACTATACAGTTCTAAGTTATAAAAGTTGGCTCGTACAAAAAAGTTTGATGTTGATCAGTCTACCCATGTGACTTGTGCAGTGCTTACAAAAAAAAAAAAAAATATATAAGAACCACACAGACAAAACCCTATAAGAGTGGGATGGAGACTTCGCTACGCTCATCTAACTATAGTCAAACGCGAAATATGCGTTGTAAGATGAGCGAGATATCTGAATAAGGTTTAATAACAGTCCTACATATGCTACTTTATCGACTCTGGTATTCTACACACTTTGTACTTCATTTGATTGCTACTTTATCTTATCTGGTATTCTACACACCTTGACGAATAGTTAATTTTTGGACAAATATCGAATCTAGGAAGCAGTGAATCTTGGCTCATTTCCATATATTTAATGTATAAAAACAGTTATTTGAATTTTTTCTTCGAAACGGCTGGTTCGAATTGCTTCAAAAATGATGGTTATGTGTATCATTCTTGTTTGAACACTTAGAGAAAATTTTATCTTTTTCAAAAGAAAAAAAAAAGCACAGATAAAGCTCCGTAGAGTGGGATGGAGACTTCGCTACGCTCATCTAATTATATATTCACGTTTATTCATGTTTTATATTTTTATGCTATATCTACACAAAATTCTGCGTATTATGCCTGTGCAATGTGTCACATTGAAGATGTAACAAGATGTGTTCTCCTAAAATAAGATGATAATATATAAATCGATGAAAAAAAAAATAATATTCATCTAATGATGTTGACCCCATTATGTATAGGCCTATATACTCCAGCCTACACACCAAGACAAGATATGTTCATGTTTGTAGACGAGCTTTAGCGAGGATTCAATTTGACATACTGAAAAAAATTGGTGTTCGTTTTTATGTTTGTTTTTTTTATGTTTTTTTGTCGGTTCTCCACAGGTCAAACGGCTACAGCTATCAACTTCAAACTTTTTAAATTATGGTTCCTCATCTAGCTTAGATTTGTATAGTTTTGTGGCATTATCGGGTGGTAACTTTTTTTTTATGAATTTTAGAAATTTCAAAAATCCTCATTAGAATAACCCCGAGGAAAATACTTGAAAAATCAAAATTTTTCAAGACCTCTCAAATTTTCGCCGAATATGAAGGAAACTATTGAGCACATTTTGAGGGATTTTTCGCATCAATCGGATGAGAAATAACGAAGAAAACGCATTTATAAAGCATTTTCTCATCAATTTAGGCTATTACGGGAACCAATTAAATCTATAGCAACAAGTGTCACTAATTAATTCAAAACGATTGAAACGAATGAAGAAGGCCGTGACATAACTGATTCTCGTAAGGTTTTTGAACGTTTGGAGTGATCCAAGGTCTGTAGATGTAGATTGGGTTGGCAAATTATTTTTCATTCTAGATTTCTATACCCCTAAGCTCGTCTAACAACGCGCATCCCGCGTTTTCCTAGTATACAATAATTTCACATTGTATAACATTTTTAATCATATAAATGATTCTGAAATGATATATAATTAAAATTTAAATCAATGTGATTTGAAAATAAATTATGTACATCGAAAGTTATAACTTGATACTATTACTTTTATTTTCAAAGTTCTCATCTATACTTCCAGCTGACTCGCACATCCTTCTCCTCAAAAACATGCCCCCCCCCTTCCCCCCCTACCCCCCCTCATTGTTTGTGTTCTGTCAAAAGCTGCCCTGTCAAAGGCGGTGCTCTTATCCTCTCTGTGTCGTCGGGCTTCTCTCATCACCGCGTGCAGCAACCCTCAGGAAGAGGAGGGAAGAAGAGGAGAGCGAGGGGGATCATCAAGTTGATTAAATTGCGAGGCTTACAGAAGAAGCCCCATGTTATATCAAATACAAACCGTATCATCATGTTAGACGGAGACAATAACAACAAAGAAGCTAAATAAGTTCGCATATTATGAAAATATCTTTCTAAATAAGAATATAATTGAGTTATTCATATGGAATATTCTTATCGTTGTAAGATAAATTGGATGCTGTAATTTCATGCTTTTATGTAGTATTCCTTCTATGAAACGAAACTGTATAAGCGCTCATGAAAATAAAATATGGCTTAAACATACTTGAATCAGTTCTTGCATGATACATTTTTATATACTAGGAAAACGCTATATACGCGTTGTTAGACGAGCGTGAAGTAACAGTATGTCGACTTCATTGCCAAACTCTCGCCTAAATTCGCCAATTGGGTAACATTTCAGTTATAAATGGGTAAAAACTGCTTCGAGTGGTACCAATTTAGCACATTTCATGTTTTTTCTTCAAAATAGCACACCCGATCAAGCTGAGAATTTCTAGAAATGTGTATCAGTATGTAATTCAACTCCAGACAAAATTTCAATTTTTTTGAAAATAAAACTTTTTCAATTTTTTTTTCGTCTTGTTATTCTAATGAGTATTTTTGAAATTTCTAAAATTCATAAAAATAAAAGTTACCACCCGATAATACCACAAAACTAGAGAGGTCTAAGCTAGATGAGGAAGCATAATGAAAAAAAGTTTGAAATTGATAGCTGTAGCCGTTTGACCTGTGGAGAACCGACAAAAAAACATAAAAAAAACATAAAAACGAACACTAATTTTTTTCAGTATGTCAAATTGAATCCTCGCTAAAGCTCGTCTAATAAGCACGTTTTTATTCAATGGAACATTTTCTGCATGAAGGTCAAATTCAATCTTGAATTTCAATTGATAAATGCATGTTGACTGATTCCTCCAGATGGGCCAATAAATCATCATCATCTGCGGGTTACAGTTCAGACAACCAGTGGTGATAAGAAGAATCTCTCTGGGATATCAAAACATTACAATATTGGGCTATTTATTCGACTTCGGGGAAACAAATTGCAATATACAGTTCAAGATTTCAGCGATTCTCGTATTTTTATCGTAGTATAGGCCATCACCGTGCTAGCCACTGGTAAACCACTGTCATGACAAGGTTCTAAGCGTGCTAGCCACTGGTATACCACTGTCATCACAAGGTTCTAAGCGTGCTAGCCACTGGTATACCACTGTCATCACAAGGTTCTAAGCGTGCTATAGCTAACTATAGACATAAATGTGATCGATTTGTGAAAAATGAAAAACTGCACATTTCGTACAACTGTAATTCCTCATGTACCATGTATAGAATGAGATGATTTTTGGATTGAATTGAATTACTGGTCCGCCACTGACAATACAAGGTTCTAAGCATGCTAGCCACTGGTCCGCCACCGACATCATAAGGTTCTTATTCATTCATTTATATTGGCTTATAACGACGCACTGTAGTGATGACCATAATCTATTGGCGTCGGTGGATGATGAATGAGATGAAAGGTTATTTTATCAGGTGTTTTGGATGGTGGGAAGTAGTCGGTCGTGGCCTTTTGTTAAGGAACTATCCCAGTATTGACCTGAACGACAGAGGAAAACCACGATAAACCCCTGCCAGGATGGTCGACCATGGCGGGAATCGAACCCCGATCTCCTGAATGACGGTTCAGCGAACTAGCCACTGGTCTACCACACTCATTACAAGGTTCTACCAGTTCCTTGCAGACATAACGTGCCTTCTGCAATTGAAATTTCTCAAATTTTATAAGACTCCCATGTTATATATACATGTATTGTTGTCGCACAATTAATAATATGTTTTTTTTTTCATGAAAACGCTTTCAAATCCAAACCTATTTCCTTCTGTTATACAATAAAACATACACACACCCTTGACGTGTCAGGGGTTCAAGGTGCCTGTGGTCTTCCACGCTTCGCACACTAATACTTCCATTGACCGAGATTGCGAGACTGCGAGGTTGCGAGGTATCGATGTGTAAGACATCGCGTTACTGCAGTCTCGGTAGCGCGCTACAGTAGCGCCGCGGGGGGGTGTGAGGACTGATTAACAAGGGTGTCTAATCAAGTGCTTATTAAAACATCTTCAATTGACACAAATGAAACATACTTTACTTTTTGTCGAGTAACTGCAGTGTGAAACGATGTTTTTATATGTTATATGTTTGTGCATATAACTGGATAATGCATACAGGAACTGTCACCCTCCGAGAAGTTACCCACATGGGGCCTCCCTATAGACTCTATAGAGGCTATTGATGGTATTATAATGGGTATACGCAATGCTATATATAGAAACTATTGAAATTAAATAACTAGAGCACTGTAGTAATATAACGGTTGAAACACTAAATGTATATACGTTTGTGTTTTTAAATTTACAGTCTGTTCCAATCCTGTTTTTCACACGTTGAGCCTATACAGGCCTACATTATATGTTATAATTAGGGAATATACATTTATTGTGACGCCATCAATAAATTAAATAGGATGCATGTGTAGCTTATTTGTGTTTATATTTTATTTGCCCTCTTGTTCATGATATATCTATTGAACAATTTTATTATTTTGATAAACTTGAGCGCACTCGATGAACTGAATTGTTACTTTATTCAGAACATTCTCATTCTTTTGGATGTTTTGAGTGATTATTTACAGATCCTCAATGGAATATAATCATCGCATTCTCCATAATTTATATCAAATTATTAATATATTACATTTTACGATATCACAAACGAGAAAGAACTCAGTGAATCAATGTTACTAAAAAGGAGAGGGGGGAGGGGGGGGGAATCCACCCATGTATACTTTATACTTCTATAAAATGAATGAATGAATGAATGAATATGAGGGTTTTAAGGCGCATCGACAGCAAGGTCATTTAGCGCCTGTCAAAATAAGTTGCTGAACAAAAAGGTGAGTAGTGTTATATGAAGGTGAAATCATCACGAACAAAATAAATTTAGGCTTTATTAAATGACAATCGTATAAATGTCAGTGTTTATGGTTTTGTGAACTATCTCGTTTTCTGTTTCGTATCTTTCTTATATCTAATGAATACGATTAACAAGATCGAACCAATGGATTCGTCCATCTCCTGATGAATAGCCTCTCTTTCAATGATAGCTGCGCGCGCACCCTGTTCACAGCGGGTCGGGAACCACTTGCCTGGTATAAGTGACAGTGTGATGTGGGCTAAAACAGCTTCTCTCAGATAAGTGGCACTTTTTGTTCTTGTCATATATAGATACCTTGGTTTAGAGCCAGACTCAACTGCATCACAATGTGCAACCAAAGAGACCGTGATATGAAAGAAGGAGAGTAGCTCTAACATATTGTTAGATTGTATTCGAGCTTGAGGATGTATTAAAAGATATGTGTCAAATTATTAGATGAGCGTAGCGAAGCTTTCCATTTCAC
>OZ023330.1:46613788-46628788 GCA_964007535.1 Brachyptera risi | reverse complement strand
GTAGTTTTTCTCTCTTCTACACGGGCGAATAGCCTTAAACCAGGTCGTATCATAAAACAGAGGGTTTTGAGAAGGAAACTGAGAAGATGAAATGTTATTTTGTTCAACTGATTTCGAGCAGGTGGTGCTCACTATCAAGTGTGGGCCCATTGTGTGGTCCTTGAGCAGGTGGCCTGGCTTTCTGTTTCAATTCCTGAAAATTACTCTCATAATGGATATAATGTATGCTCTACCGTCACATTTTTTATTATTCCACTTTACAAATACTTATTTCTAATATGTTGAAATGGAGGAAGGTGGTGAGAAGAGTTGAGACGGAAAAGCTTGAAAGCTTAAAGCACTATGGCTATCAGACATATGACAACCTTCCAGCTGGACCCTTACCTAATAAATCTCGTGCTAGTGCTAGCTAGCTCCAAGAAACTAGGACGCCCATCGGTTAATGTTCACTATAAAAGCTACCAACAATGACAAAATATGATGAAAACCAATTCACGGCCTCTTGGACTGAATAATTCATCACATTTCGTAGCTCACCTCAAGAGCAGCTCTAAGATGTTGTGCTAACAACAATGGAAATACACAGAGACCAGACATGTTGCCATGACAG
The DNA here is from genome assembly GCA_964007535.1 of Brachyptera risi. NCBI lineage: Eukaryota > Metazoa > Arthropoda > Insecta > Plecoptera > Taeniopterygidae > Brachyptera > Brachyptera risi. The sequence goes on along the minus strand of OZ023330.1, from coordinate 46,628,178 downwards.
GTAGCTCCACTGGGAGATATTTACCAATCAAAGTCTTGGCCTCTTGGAGCTAGCTAGCACTAGTACGAAATTTATTAGGTCACTGCAAGCTGGTGAAATACATTCGAATTCATCCTTAGAAACCACATCCTTGATACTGACCTTCTTTGTTTTCCCCACGTGACTCCCTCTTGCCCTTGCAATGCCCGACCCTATCCTCCAAACTGTATTCTTTTCTCACATTCCTGTTACTGTGAACCCAGACCCTTACCTGTAAGATGCATATTATCAGGAAATCATTATTAGTTTGCACACTAAACCCTTATTTACTTATCATTGCCCTTTTATCGTCTCACCAAATTATTTTTTTTTTTCTCTAATCAACTTTGAATGTGTCAACATGTGGGATAATCTAGACCTGATGAGCAATATACTGTAAAGAGTTATGATTTCTCATTGTATTTGAGCTTCTTGAATGAATAAAGAGGAGGAGAAGGAGGAGGAGAAGGAGAAGGAAGATGAGGAGAAGGAGAAGGAGGAAAAAGAGGAGGAGAAAGAGGAGAAGGAGGAGGAGGAGGAGAAGAAGGAGTAGAAGGAAGAGGACTTGGACCTGGCAAACCAGAAATGTTTTTGTCTCCGTTATTACGCACTTATTCAACTTTGTTAGTGAAACTATTTGGAAATGGAAAGAGAAATGTTAAATTTTTCAGCTAATTGATGTAGAAAATTGTGAAAAATCGACAGAAAATGATTGTGAATCAATCGAGATGCTATCAAGATGTGATGAATTGTGATCATTTTCTCGTGTGATGTCGGCTGAACGATGACGTCACAGCTGACGTCACAGCTGACGTCACAGCTGACGTCACAGCTGACGTCACAGCTGACATCGGAATGGAATCATTCTTCAACATCAGGACATTTCGAATTCGAAACCAATTCTATATAAGAAAGACAAAAACCTTCTCTGATTACGGGAATGCCAACATAAAACTACTCACAAGTAAGTGAGATGATGCATCTGACATGAAGTGTGCTTTTTAGCATGTTCGGAATTAATAAAAACCATCAATTAATCTCTTTCGAGTAGGCAAATATGTAATACAAAATATACAAATATATACAAACGTTGAACTACTGCTACTTCCGCTACTTCTACTATACTACTACTACTAAGCCTACTACTACTAGGCCTACTACTACTAGGCCTACTACTACTAGGCCCACTACTACTAGGCCTACTACTACTAGGCCCACTACTACTAGGCCTACTACTACTAGACCTACTACTACTAGGCCTACTATTACTAGGCCTACTACTACTAGGCCTACTACTACTAAGCCTACTACTACTAGGCCTACTACTACTAGGCCTACTACTACTAGGCCCACTACTACTAGGCCTACTACTACTAGGCCCACTACTACTAGGCCTACTACTACTAGACCTACTACTACTAGGCCTACTATTACTAGGCCTACTACTACTAGGCCTACTACTACTGAGCCTACTACTACTAGGCCTACTACTACTACTAGGCCTACTACTACTAGGCCTGCTACCACTAGGCCTACTACTACTAGATCTACTACTACTAGGCCTACTACTACTAGGCCTACTACTACTAGATCTACTACTACTAGGCCTACTACTACTAGACCTACTACTACTAGGCCTACTACTACTAGGCCTACTACCACTAGGCCTACTACTACTAGATCTACTACTACTAGGCCTACTACTACTAGGCCTACTACTACTAGATCTACTACTACTAGGCCTACTACTACTAGGCCTACTACTACTAGACCTACTACTACTAGGCCTACTATTACTAGGCCTACTACTACTACTAGGCCTACTACTACTAGGCCTACTACCACTAGGCCTACTACTACTAGATCTACTACTACTAGGCCTACTACTACTAGGCCTACTACTACTAGATCTACTACTACTAGGCCTACTACCACTAGGCCTACTACTACTAGATCTACTACTACTAGGCCTACTACTACTAGGCCTACTACTACTAGGCCTACTACTACTAGACCTACTACTACTAGGCCTACTATTACTAGGCCTACTACTACTAGGCCTACTACTACTGAGCCTACTACTACTGAGCCTACTACTACTAGGCCTACTACTACTACTAGGCCTACTACTACTAGGCCTACTACCACTAGGCCTACTACTACTAGATCTACTACTACTAGGCCTACTACTACTAGGCCTACTACTACTAGATCTACTACTACTAGGCCTACTACCACTAGGCCTACTACTACTAGATCTACTACTACTAGGCCTACTACTACTAGGCCTACTACTACTAGGCCTACTACTACTAGATCTACTACTACTAGGCCTACTACTACCAGGCCTACTACTACTAGGCCTACTACTACTAGATCTACTACCACTAGGCCCACTACTACTAGGCCTACTACTACTAGGCCTACTACTACTAGGCCTACTACTACTAGGCCTACTACTACTAGGCCTACTACTACTAGGCCTACTACTACTAGGCCTACTACTACTAGGCCTACTACTACTAGGCCTACTACCACTAGGCCTACTACTACTAGATCTACTACTACTAGGCCTACTACTACTAGGCCCACTACTACTAGGCCTACTACTACTAGGCCTACTACTACTAGGCCTACTACTACTAGGCCTACTACTACTAGGCCTACTACTACTAGGCCTACTACTACTAGGCCTACTACCACTAGGCCTACTACTACTAGATCTACTACTACTAGGCCTACTACTACTAGGCCTACTACCACTAGGCCTACTACTACTAGATCTACTACTACTAGGCCTACTACTACTAGGCCCACTACTACTAGGCCTACTACTACTAGGCCTACTACTACTAGGCCTACTACTACTAGGCCTACTACTACTAGGCCTACTACTACTAGGCCTACTACCACTAGGCCTACTACTACTAGATCTACTACTACTAGGCCTACTACCACTAGGCCTACTACTACTAGGCCTACTACTACTAGATCTACTACTACTAGGCCTACTACTACTAGGCCTACTACTACTAGGCCTACTACTACTAGGCCTACTACTACTCGATCGTTCATTCTGTTGGAAAAAACATAATGATGCTCTATGTAACCGTTTAAGATCTTGTTTGTTCTTTTTTGTTTTGTTGTTTTGTTGTACCTTAGTCGTATCTTACCATATAAGACCCTTGAATCAGTCAGTGTACAGTGCCATTGCTGAATCTTTATTATTAATAATAATAATAATAATAATGGTTTCATTTCCTTTTGGATCATTACATGATATAATGGAAAGTCATAAAAAAAGTTATTAGACGAGCTTTAGCGAGGATTCAATTTGACATACTGAAAAAAATTGGTGTTCGTTTTTATGTTTTTTTTTTTTTTTTTTTTTTTGTTTGTTTTTTTTTATGTTTTTTTGTCGGTTCTCCACAGGTCAAACGGCTACAGCTATCAACTTCAAACTTTTTTTCGTCATGGTTCCTCATCTAACTTAGATCTGTATAGTTTTGTGGCATTATCGGGTGGTAACTTTTTTTTTTATGAATTTTAGAAATTTCAAAAATCCCCATTAGAATAACCCGGAGGAAAATACTTGAAAAATCAAAATTTTTCAAGACCTCTCAAATTTTCGCCGAATATGAAGGAAACTATTAAGCACATTTTGAGAGATTTTTTGCATCAATCGGATGAGAAATAACGAAGAAAACGCATTTATAATGCATTTTCCCATCAATTTAGGCTATTACGGGAACCAATTAAATCTATAGCAACAAGTGTCAGCAATTAATTCAAAACGATTGAAATGAATGAAGAGGAAGGCCGTGACATAACTGATTCTCGTAAGGTTTTTGAACGTTTGGAGTGATCCAAGGTCTGTAGATGTAGATTGGGTTGACAAATTATTTTTCATTCTAGATTTCTATACCCCTAAGCTCGTCTAACAACGCGCATCCCGCGTTTTCCTAGTATAACAAAAATTCAAAATATTCAATATAAAAATCTCAATATGAACACACTTTAACAAAACTCATCTAACCTATAAAAGCATTTTTCAATCACATAACTGCGTAGTTTTCTTTTTTTGAATACAATTTCAGAATCGAGTTTGCTGGCATCTCTTATAGCACAATTAAAAAATCTGCACCCAGCATAAACTGGACTTTTCTTGAAGAGCTCCAGCTTGTGAGCCTCCAAGACGAATGCGGATTTGTTTCTTGTGTTGAAATCATGCAGTTTGTCATGCGTTATACTGTCCCATTATATTGTATATATATTATATGTTATATTGTATGGGTTACTTGCATGGGGCAATGCATCTTCATGGCATTTAACAAAATTAATTACTATTCAGGATCGCATGACTAAGATTACAACTCCTTGCATTGTTAAAATAATGCTGATTCTGTGGATTACTTATACCGTTTCTGTCACCTTCTGCCATTAGTCAAGTTATTCAAATATAGATTTATTTTAAAATACTTTTTCAATCAAAATTTTGAAATATTACTACCACATGATGTAAACACTCGCCTTCAGCGCCTTTATGTATATGTAGTTCCTCAGTTAATTAATAAATATTGCAGTAGGCAGTTAAGTGTCGCAGTTCTCATTATATTCAATTCTATTCCTCCACGCTTAAAACACCTTGACAAATACTCCATTATGAAACCCTTGTTGAAAAATCTATTCCTTGATTCTCAATTTTCTTGTTAGACGAGCTTTAGCGAGGATTCAATTTGAAAAAAAAATTGAAAAAAATTAGTGTTCGTTTTTATGTTTTTTTTTTTTTTTTTTTTTTTATGTTTTTTTGTCGGTTCTCCACAGGTCAAACGGCTACAGCTATCAACTTCAAACTTTTTTTCGTCATGGTTCCTCATCTAACTTAGATCTGTATAGTTTTGTGGCATTATCGGGTGGTAACTTTTTTTTTTATGAATTTTAGAAATTTCAAAAATCCCCGTTAGAATAACCCGGAGAAAAATACTTGAAAAATCAAAATTTTTCAAGACCTCTCAAATTTTCGCCGAATATAAAGGAAACTATTAAGCACATTTTGAGAGATTTTTCGCATCAATCGGATGAGGAATAACGAAGAAAACGCATTTATAAAGCATTCTCCCATCAATTTAGGCTATTACGGGAACCAATTAAATCTATAGCAACAAGTGTCACCAATTAATTCAAAACGATTGAAATGAATGAAGAGGAAGGCCGTGACATAACTGATTCTCGTAAGGTTAATGAACGTTTGGAGTGATCCAAGGTCTGTAGATGTAGATTGGGTTGACAAATTATTTTTCATTCTAGATTTCTATACCCCTAAGCTCGTCTAACAACGCGCATCCCGCGTTTTCCTAGTGTACATCAACAAGGAATAATTGTTATACTGAATGTTTTTTCTCATTACAATTTGGTTCATATGAAAGTCTTGTTTTCTTTTCTTTTTTGTTTTGGACTTACCCTTAAAATGAGAAACAGTGAAGTACTACTTTCAAGTCATGCCAAGCTATATTTTTGTCTGTATTTATTAATATTTGATTCTGATTAGGGTAGGAGTGAAACACGATATGTTCAAACATATGTTATCTTAGGCCTACCACTACAGTCAAGCCAGCATTTTTGGCTTTGCAGGATTTCATGATGATTGTTTCATGTAATGATGTATTCAATGAGTGAGGTGACCAATAATTAGACGAGCTTTAGCAAGGATTCAATTTGACATACTGAAAAAAATTGGTGTTCGTTTTTATGTTTTTTTTTATGTTTTTTTGTCGGTTCTCCACAGGTCAAGCGGCTACAGCTATCAACTTCAAACTTTTTTTCTTCATGGTTCCTCATCTAGCTCAGATCTGTATAGTTTTGTGGCATTATCGGGTCGTAACTTTTATTTTTATGAATTTTAGAAATTTCAAAAATACCCGTTAGAATAACACGGCGGAAAAAAAATTAAAGAATTTTTATTTTCCAAAATATTGAAATTTTGTGTGAAGTTGAATAACATTTTTATACACATTTCTTGAAATTCTCAGATTGATCGGGTCAGCCATTTCGAAGAAAAAACATGAAATGTGCTAAATTGGTACCACTCGAAGCCGTTTTTACCCATTTATAACTCAAATGTTACCCAATTGGCGAATTTAGGCAAAAGTTTGGCAATGAAGTCAACATACTATTACTTTCCGCTCGTCTAACAACGCGTATATGGCGTTCTCCTAGTTAGACGAGCTTTAGCGAGGATTCAATTTGGCATAATGAAAAAAATTGATGTTCGTTTTTATGTTGTTTTTTCATGTTTTTTTGTCGGTTCTCCACCGGTCAAACGGCTACAGCTATCAACATCAAACTTTTTTTCGTGATGGTTCCTTATCCAACTTGGATCTGTATAGTTTTTTGGCATTATCGGGTGATAACTTTTTTTTTATGAATTTTCAAAATTTTGAAAATACCCATTAGAATAAAACGGCGGAAAAAAAGAAAATATTTTTATTTCTGAAAGAAATGACATTTTGTGTGGAGTTGAGATACATTTTGATACACATTTCTGAAAACTTTCAGCTTGATCGGGTGAGCCATTTTGAAGAAAAAACATAAAATGTGCTAAATTGGTACCACTCGAAGCAGTTTTTTGTACCCATTTATAACTTAAATGTCACCCAATTGGCGAATGTAGGCTAAAGTTTGACCATAAAAGTCGACAAACTATTACTATCCGCTCGTCTCACAACGCTTATATAGCGTTTTCCTAGTATAAAAAACTTCTACTACTCCCCTGCACTGATGCCCACGCATCACATTGTTTCCCTTTCTAATTCCCGTTTATCCAAGAACAGAACCAGTCGATAATGCAGATTACCCTTCAACCCTGAAACACTTTGAGTACTTGGCACGCAGTCGTCTCTCACTTTTCTCAACCAGCCGGCTTTTGTTTTCGTTTCATGCAGATTCCGTATATCCACTCCTATTGACTGGCCCAACCGACCGTCTCTCCTACCCACCATCATCACCGCCCAGCAGTTCCGATCCGTCGACAAGTAGGACTTGATGTCTAGCCAGGTATATCACATGAAATGGTAGCCAATCACAAGTAAACAATATTGGTTGTTGTATGGAAGAGACGATGACGTGGCATATTTCGATGCTTGGCACATCTGTTCTATCTCTAGCTGGCTAGCACTCGAGTGCATGGTGACTCCAAAGAGCGAGAAGAATGCTCGTCACTGGATATGTCATCATGTCCCATCAAATAGACAAATCCAGCGGTATTAGTTAATGTTCAATTGTGTTTCTCGAGGCATCGGGAATATTTCAGAACAATAACAACTAGGTATTGTTGTAACAACATGATCAGGTTTCTTAGAGTAGTTTAGGGAGTGCCAATCCGACTGAAATTCCTCGAGTCAAGCTTTATTATTCTAGCATTTTTTTAGGGTTGGATTTGAGCTTCTAAAGACATGGATATATATTGTTATATGTTGTTTATAATGAAATCATGACCATGATGTAGAATAAACTTGAAATGAATGTATTATTTTTGTATTGCGCTGGCATCTGAGCTTACTTCCATCGTGACCACATATAGGCATACCATGGAGCAAGATGCATTGAGGGTTGCGTTTGCTGGATTGAGATGGTCACTTCATTTCCTATTCCTCCCATGTTAAAAATGTGTTCCAATTCAAGGGCCACATTTTAAGAACTAACTATCGTACGTGGGTGGTAGTGATGAAAGGAACTAACTTCACGTTCACGTCGCCTCAGCTAATAACAATTGTCATCAAATGTGTCAGTCTGTCAGCCGTTTCTACAAAACGAGATAGAGCGGCCATCTTTGGTTCTCAGAAAAGTACTCAGAAAATGAAACGTGTTTTTGGAATTAGTGAAGTCACCATCTCCGACCGGCAAACCTTCGCAACCCGCAATGCGTCTTGAGGTGAACCAACGCAACCCGCAATGCACCTTGAGGTGAACCAACGCAACCCTCAATGCATTTTGCCCAGGAGTTTTCTTTCTTAAAAATGAAAATATTTGCTGTTGTCATATTAGTGGCATTTATCGGCTTGTGGAGCGGGATAACACAGGAGAAGATCTCAACACATTCAGCAAAAAGCTATTGGATTTCAATTTGTAAATTTGGGATATAACATTCTCCAAAAATGTTTTTCAAACTAAAATCGATCACAAAGAAAGCAACCAATCAAGAAAAGAAATCGGCCACCGGAAAAGTGAGACTCAGCATTATCAATTCTCCTTAACACTGAATTAATTGATGTAGATCAAGATGCATTGCGAGTTGCGTTGGTTTGCCGCAAGATGCATTGCGGGTTGCGTTGGTTTGCCGCAAGATGCATTGCGGGTTGCGTTGGTTTGCCGCAAGATGCATTGCGGGTTGCGTTGGTTTGCCGGTTGGAGATGGTGACTTCACTCATTCGAAAACACGTTCCATTTCTTGAGTACTTTCCTGAAAATATTGATCGCTGCCTCTATCTAGTGTTGTTTTGTAGAAACGGCTGACAGACTGATAAACTTGATGGCAACTGTTATTAGCTGAGCCCACGTCATTGAATGAAACTAGTTCCGTTCATCATCATTATCTAGGCACGGTCAATAGTCCTTCAAACGTGGACCGTGAATTGGAACATATTTTCAGCATGGAAGGGATAGGAAGTGAGGACACCATCTCCAACCGGCAAACCAACGCAACCCTCAATGCATCTTGGTGTCGATGTTTCAAAACTGTTATTTTAAAATAAATTAATGAAATAAATAACGGTGAAAAGACACTGAATTGTGGCTTGAAGACCAACTTTCACCATGAAATATATTTTGTATATGTGATAAACAACCAGCGCCAACGCGGGGGGTGAAATCTTCTTCGGCTGACACTTCATTGGAGCTTGGACGTCTTTCTCTTTAGAGTGACCTTGGGAGTTGATGCAGCGAAATGACAGTTTTCAGATGATAACTTCTGAGTGGTCTGAGATATCAACATTCTTTTTCTTTTTTTTATTGAACAAAAGAACATAGAACATACGTATATGAATGAAATAAACTCTTTTCCACAAAGCCTGGGAAGGCTTATCTGTGGGTTGAAAATAACAAAGAATATAAAATATATGTAAAGTTCAGACTAAGATGTAAGAAAGGAATACGTTTAATGCCAAAAAGTAGGGTGCTTAGAATTCCATTCTTATGCGGATAAAACACATACTTACACTTTTATCACCTTCAAAATGGTATGAGTAATAAATTAACTCATATTGCATAACTGTCAAGCGTATATACAGCTGAGAAAACACATTGTCTAACAGCTATATACGCTTGACAATTATGTGACATGACTTGAATAGTTATATTTTATGCCATCTTGAAGGTATCAGAAATATCTGTGTTCTCTCTCTATTATAATTTCGATATCTCATACCGTTCAAAAGTTACCTGCACATAAAAACTGATATTTCATTGAATCGACTCCCATGCAAGGAGTCCTGAAACAATTGATTCTTCAGTAGAACCAGTCACACAAATGTTTTAACCAGGATATCCTTCTTCCAACTTCTCCCTTCTACTACCTTCCTTCTTTCCATCTTCCTTCCTTCTTCTACCTTCCTTCTTTCCATCTTCTCCCTTCCACTACCTTCCTTCTTTCCATCTTCCTTCCTTCTTCTACCTTCCTCCTTTCCATCTTCCTTCCTTCCTTCTTCTACCTTCCTTCTTTCCATCTTCCTTCCTTCTTCTACCTTCCTTCTTCCACCTTCTGCCTTCCACTACCCTCCTTCTTTCCATCTTCCTTCCTTCCTTCCACTACCTTCCTTCTTTCCATCTTCCTTCCTTCTTCTACCTTCCTTCTTCCACCTTCTCCCTTCTACTACCTTCCTTCTATCCATGTTCCTTCCTTCGTCTACCTTCCTTCTTCCACCTTCTCCCTTCCACTACCTTCCTTCTTTCCATCTTCCTTCCTTCTTCTACCTTCCTTCTTCCTAATTATTCCTTCCACTACCTTCCTTCTTTCCATCTTCCATCCTTCTTCTACCTTCCTTCTACCACCTTCTTCCTTCTTCCACCTTCTCCCTTCTACTACCTTCCTTCTTTCCATCTTCCTTCCTTCTTCTACCTTCCTTCTGTCCATCTTCTCCCTTCTTCTACCTTCCTTCTTTCCATCTTCCTTCCTTCTTCTACCTTCCTTCTTCCATCTTCACCCTTCTACTACCTTCCTTCTTTCCATCTTCCTTCCTTCTTCTACCTTCCTTCTTCCATCTTCTCCCTTCTACTACCTTCCTTCTTTCCATCTTCCTTCCTTCTTCTACCTTCCTCCTTTCCATCTTCCTTCCTTCCTTCTTCTACCTTCCTTCTTTCCATCTTCCTTCCTTCTTCTACCTCCCTTCTTTCCATCTTCCTTCCTTCCTTCTTCTACCTTCCTTCTTTCCATCTTCCTTCCTTCTTCTACCTTCCTTCTTCCACCTTCTCCCTTCCACTACCTTCCTTCTTTCCATCTTCCTTCCTTCTTCTACCTTCCTTCTTCCACCTTCTTCCTTCTTCCACCTTCTCGCTTCCACTACCTTCCTTCTTTCCATCTTGCTTCCTTCTTCTACCTTCCTTCTTCCACCTTCTCCCTTCCACCACCTTCCTTCTTTCCATCATCCTTCCTTCTTCTACCTTCCTTCTTCCACCTTCTCCCTTCCACCACCTTCCTTCTTTCCATCTTCCTTCCTTCTTCTACCTTCCTTCTTTCCATCTTCCTTCCTTCTTCTACCTTCCTTCTTCCACCTTCTCCCTTCCACTACCTTCCTTCTTTCCATCTTCCTTCCTTCTTCTACCTTCCTTCTTCCACCTTCTCCCTTTTACTACCTTCCTTCTATCCATGTTCCTTCCTTCGTCTACCTTCCTTCTTCCACCTTCTCCCTTCCACTACCTTCCTTCTTTCCATCTTCCTTCCTTCTTCTACCTTCCTTCTTCCACCTTATTCCTTCCACTACCTTCCTTCTTTCCATCTTCCATCCTTCTTCTACCTTCCTTCTTCCACCTTCTTCCTTCTTCCACCTTCTCCCTTCTACTACCTTCCTTCTTTCCATCTTCCTTCCTTCTCCTACCTACCTTCTTTCCATCTTCCTTCCTTCTTCTACCTTCCTTCTTCCATCTTCTCCCTTCTACTACCTTCCTTCTTCTACCTTCCTTCCTTCTTCTACCTTCCTTCTTCCACCTTCTCCCTTCCACTACCTTCCTTCTTCTACCTTCCTTCCTTCTTCTACCTTCCTTTTTCCATCTTCCTTCCTTCTTCTACCTTCCTTCTTTCCATCTTCCTTCCTTCTTCTACCTTCCTTCTTCCACCTTCTCCCTTTCACCACCTTCCTTCTTTCCATCTTCCATCCTTCTTCCACCTTCTCCCTTCCACCACCTTCCTTCTTCCCATCTTTCTTCCTTCTTCCACCTTCTCCCTTCCACTACCTTCCTTCTTTCCATCTTCCTTCCTTCTTCTACCTTCCTTCTTCCACCTTCTCCCTTCCACTACCTTCCTTCGTTCCATCTTCCTTCCTTCTTCTACCTTCCTTCTTCACCTTCTCCCTTCCACTACCTTCCTTCTTTCCATCTTCCCTCCTTCTTCTACCTTTCTTCTTCCACCTTCTCCCTTCCACTACCTTCCTTCTTTCCATCTTCCTTCCTTCTTCTACCTTCCTTCTTTCACTTTCTCCCTTCCACTACCTTCCTTCTTTCCATCTTCCTTCCTTCTTCTACCTTCCTTCTTCCACCTTCTTTCTTCTTCCACCTTCTCCCTTCTTCTACCTTCCTTCTTCCATTTTCCTTCCTTCTCCTACCTCCCTTCTTTCCATCTTCCTTCCTTCCACTACCTTCCTTCCTTCCATCTTCCTTCCTCTTTCTACCTTCCTTCTTCCACCTTCTCCCTTCCACTACCTTCCTTCTTTCCATCTTCCTTTCTTCTTCTACCTTCCTTCTTCCACCTCCTCCCTTCCACTACCTTCCTTCTTTCCATCTTCCTTCCTTCTTCTACCTTCCTTCTTCCACCTTCTTCCTTCTTCCACCTTCTCCCTTCTTCTACCTTCCTTCTTTCCATCTTCCTTCCTTCTTCTACCTTCCTTCTTTCCATCTTCCTTCCTTCTTCTACCTTCCTTCTTCCATCTTCTCCCTTCTTCTACCTTCCTTCTTCTACCTTCCTTCCTTCTTCTACCTTCCTTCTTCCACCTTCTCCCTTCCACTACCTTCCTTCTTCTACCTTCCTTCTTCCACCTTCTTCCTTCCACTACCTTCCTTCTTTCCATCTTCCCTCCTTCTTCTACCTTCCTTCTTCCACCTTCTCCTTTCCACTACCTTCCTTCTTTCCATCTTCCTGCCTTCTTCCACCTTCCTTCTTCCACCTTTTCCCTTCCACTACCTTCCTTCTTTCCATCTTCCTTCCTTCTTCTACCTTCCTTCTTTCCATCTTCCTTCCTTCCACTACCTTCCTTCTTTCCATCTTCCTTCCTTCTTCTACCTTCCTTCTTCCACCTTCTTCCTTCTTCCACCTTCTCCCTTCTTCTACCTTCCTTCTTCCATCTTCCTTCCTTCTCCTACCTTCCTTCTTCCACCTTCTCCCTTCCACTACCTTCCTTATTTCCATCTTCTTTCCTTCTTCTACCTTCCTTCTTCCACCTTCTCCCTTCCACTACCTTCCTTCTTTTTATCTTCCTTCCTTCTTCTACCTTCCTTCTTCCACCTTCTCCCTTCCACCACCTTCCTTCTTTCCATCTTCCTTCCTTCTTCTACCTTTCTTCTTCCACCTTCTCCCTTCCACTACCTTCCTTCTTTCCATCTTCCATCCTTCTTCTACCTTCCTTCTTCCACCTTCTTCCTTCTTTCACCTTCTCCCTTCTACTACCTTCCTTCTTTCCATCTTCCTTCCTTCTCCTACCTTCCTTCTTTCCATCTTCCTTCCTTCTTCTACCTTCCTTCTTTCCATCTTCCTTCCTTCTTCTACCTCCCTTCTTCTACCTCCCTCCTTTCCATCCTCCTTCCTTCCTTCTTCTACCTTCCTTCTTTCCATCTTCCTTCCTTCTTCTACCTTCCTTCTTTCCATCTTCCATCCTTCTTCTACCTTCCTTCTTCTACCTTCCTTCTTTCCATCGTCCTTTCTTCTTCTACCTCCCTCCTTTCCATCTTCCTTCCTTCCTTCTTCTACCTTCCTTATTTCCATCATCCTTCCTTCTTCTATCTTCCTTCTTTCTATCTTCCTTATTTATTCTATCTTCTTTCCCTCTTCCTTCTTCTTCCTCCCTTCTTCTACCTTCTTTCTTCTTCTTCCTTCCTTCTCTCCCTCTTCTTTCTTTCTTCTTCCTTTTTTCCCTCTTCCCTCTTCTTCCTCCCTTCTTCCACCTTCTTCCTTCTTCCTTCTACTACCTTCCTTCTTTCTTTCTTCCTTCCTTCACCTACCTGATCTGCGGGGTATCCGAATTTCACCCTGCAGTCTATCTTGTGTGACATTGATCCTAGCTCATCTCACAACGCATGGAATAAGCTATTGAGAGACTGAATGTGGAAGGTGGAATATTTCATGGATATTAGGATAGCAATTGTTTGGGAACTGACGAAATCAAGTATTTTTCAAGAAACAAATTAATATTTATTTGTATGTACTCCACAAAACACTCCCGACTTTTGACCACTCGCGACATACAGCTGGGGCCACGTGCATGTGTCACGTGACAGTCACGTGATCCAACTGTCGCATCTTTAATGTCCTATTCATACGTATTGGAGAGTGACATCTATTTTTCTCTCTAATGTTGCTCAATTATGTATATGGACCTATATATCACCGAGATACGTTACTCAGCGTTAATGAGAAGGAGTACATATTCGCACCGCTTTGCAAACCGGAAAGTTTCCTCCCTATCCGACATATATTAGTGACAATATAGAATGCCTTGTTTTATTTCTATTTTTAGACGTCCAAAATGGCCGCCAGAATTGGAACGAGCATATATCGCTATCGGCTGCAGGAGTAACGTATCTCGGTGAAGTAATATTTATCTCCAATGCTCAACGACCCCACCAACAGCTGGATTCTACGGCGGTACGATTGAACAGGTCGAATGCCTTATGCGGGACTCGAACCCACGCTCAACGTGACTACAGTTTCTAACGCAGTGCGATAGTTGACCGAGCCACGATGGGTGGCTGAGTGGAATGTATTTTAAATGTGAGGAAATTACTCCACTGAACACTAGGACATGTTGATCTATGTCATTGAAGATACGGCTGTCGGTACAAGTGATCGCTCACAACGGCACAACGCACAGTGACGAGGTGAGCCTACCTTGATTGATCACTATCATAAACATGCACAAACACAGAAACATAATCATATAAATATATATATATAT